>CM039128.1:37317549-37384250 GCA_022036555.1 Microstegium vimineum | reverse complement strand
AGACGACTGGTAAGTACTAGTAACCTTGAGGAAGTTCTTGATGATGACGACGCTGTCGTCGGGCCTGCTCTGCATGGCCTCCTTGAGCGTGGCCTGCTTCAGCCGCAGCAGCTGGCTCAGCGTCCTCGTCCGGAAAGTGAAGGCCTGCGCCCGGTCGCTCAGCGCGCTCACCTCGCCGAAGATTTCCCGCGTCCCCAGCGTCATCTGCACCCGCTCGTCGATGCCGTTGAACAGTATGACCTCCACCTCGCCGGAGACGACGACGTACACGTCGTCCGGCGCCTCATTCTGCACGATCACATCCTCCTTGGGCGGGATGTACTCCGGCTTCATTTTGGTGACCAGAGACAGGAGCATTTCTCTTGAGACCCCGTTGAAGAGGTAGACATCCTTGACGACCGGTACGAAGAGGTGCTCGCAGATGCCCTTGCAGATGGACTTGGGAAGCTGGTCCATGAGCTGCTGCTGGTTCAGGCTCTCCGCTCTGAACTTGAGGCACATGTAGGCCAGGATCTGCTGCTTCAGCCGCGGTGGCAGGTGGTTCCTGTCCACGAAGCTCGAAGCGGCCCTGATGCTGTTCCTCTGCATCCAAATGCAAGTCGGTGGTGTCATTCATTTCGCATACATATAGCATGAGATTGCTACAGGCCAAGGCCAAGGCCAATAGCGAGCACAGAGCAGTGCTTACAAACTCCATGGTGCGGCGGCTGCCCTCGACGACGAGGTTGGTCATGTTGCCGATGAGGTAGGCGGTGAGCCCGAGGTTGAAGAGCATGTAAAAGATGTTGAAGATCATCTCGACGGTGTTCTGGGCGTGCAGGTCGCCGTAGCCGACGGTGGTCATGGTGGTGATGGACCAGTAGATGGAGGAGATGTAGCGTGTCCGTAGGCTGGCCTGCCGGAAGTTGGGGATCACGGCGCCGATCCACGTCTTCTCCCGGTGCGGGTACCGGTCGGCGATCAGGTAGTACAGGCACCCGGCGCAGTGGACCAGGAACAGAGTCACCTGAAAGTGCACGCGAGGCGCACCGCCAAACGCTTCAGAATTCAGTCATGGGAACTCGGAATTCAGTCATTGGATGTCGATGGTTACCGACCGCGACGAGGCGCGCGCAGCGGATCCAGAAGTAGCTGAAGCGGATGTCCTTCTCGAGCCTGGTGAAGAACTGCTTCACCCTGCGCAGACGCCAGAGGCGTAGGACGCCCAGCATGCTGTACGCGGCGTTCTCCCTGACCTCGCCGGTGACGAGGTAGGCAAGGCCCTGGAACGGGATCGTCGATGCCACGTCCATGATGAAGAACGTCGACAGGTACCTACGGGCGCAGCCCACAACAGCAACAGACAAGCTCTGTGCGTGAATTGCTTGATGAAAGCAATTATTCTGCTTCCCTTCTTCATTTTTCGAGGGATTTTTTTCTTCATGTAGGAGGAAAACTCAATCAAGGCCCGGTTTGAGGAAGGGGTCGCATTAATATATGAAATGGCCCATGGGCCGAAAACCTAGCTTAACTCTTTCTTCTGGGTTTCTGACATTTTTGTTTTCGATGGCTTATTTTATAATTATTAATATAAGGCTTTCCTCAAAAGATAAATATAATTAATATAAATCTAAGCCTAACACTTTCTTATTTCTTCAGTACTTATCTATATATGGCTGCCGCTATGATTTGTCGTGGGATAGAAAAATATTGTTCCATGCCTAAAAAGTAGAATTTTATTCTTGATAATAAGCTAAAATGAATAGAGCTACGATGTTTTTGTTTTGGATGGATTATAATATAATAAATATAAGCCTTTCCTCGAAAGATGATTAATATATGGCAGATATGTATCACGGTTTCCGTATGCTTCTTCTTGAAATTGGACATTTTTATAAAAGAACCGACGGGGCCTTTAACTTTCAATTAAGCAAAAAAGAGAACTTAGAGCATCTCCAAGAGCCTTTGTAAAATATACTCTCTAAATCATCATTGAAAGAGTCATTTGAGTAAAAATCATTTTCTATATTTTTATACTCTCCAACAACTTTTCTATATCTTATGCGCAGTCTAGAGAGTCATTCTCGTCTTCTATATTTGGCTAGGAAAAAACCCGGAATAGAAGATAGCTATATTTGCATATCCATTTACAAGAGTTGTTGGAGTGTGTTTTTTTTAATAAAATCTCTATTCCTAACATTTAGGAACAATATAACAAGTCTCTTGGAGATGCTCTTATGTACACTAAAGCAGTTTAGGCCCTGTTTAGTTCGAACCAAAATCCAAAATCCAAAATCCCAACTATTTTGGATTCCAAAAATCCAGAATGCAAAATAGTTTGGTGGGGTGTTTAGGGCCTGTTTGGGACTGCTCCGCTCCACGTTTTTTAGCCAAACGGTTTCAGCTCCACGCACACAGCTTTAGAAAAAAAAAGGTGGAGTTGTGAGAGCACCTAAAGAGGTGCTCCACAAAAACCTGAAGTTCGTGGAGCTGCTCTACAATGGAGTTTGTGGAGCAGAGTTCGTGGAGCAATCCCAAACAGGCCCTAGTTCCCACCAAAATTTGTCTTCCAATGATGGGGATTGTGAGGATGACACAAAAATCAATGCAAAGATTCTCTTATTTTGGTCTCTTGAGTCCAAAATACAAAATGGGGAATGAACCACTTTTTGTCAAATATTTTGGGTGGTGTTTAGTTCCATTTTGTAAAATAAAGAGTCAAAACCAAAAATATTTTGGATTCTATAGGGAACTAAACAGGGCCTTAAACTACCGATAGCAGGGAATCACACTACACTCGCCATTTGCACTCCTGGTCAAGTACACCCTCCGGAACATGCAAATAGAAAGGCTCCTAGAAAATGTTTGAGAGTGGTTGTAATCGAGAGAATAAGAATGAAATCGAACTATCTTTTCTATTGAATGATCTCTGTTATTTATACAAGATGAAGAGCCGCCATGAGAGTAGGAAGCGTCCGTTCGGGAACGCGGTAACACGGTTGCCGAACGGATGTCCCTCCTGGCGATGTTGAGTTGGGGAACTGCCGTAGTTACAGGGAGATTTACAATGATTGATGTCCCTCCTGGCGATGTCGAGTTGGGGAACTGCCCTAGTTATAGGGAGATTTACAATGATTGTTAGATTAGATCTAAGGCTAGGATTTAATCCACGTCACTAATCCATGACTTAAGATCTGTGTGGATGTGATTACTCTAATTCTATTGGTTCATCTCCTTGAGGAACGGATTGCTTTGTAATGGAAAAAACCAGTCTATGCCTACAACTATAGCTCCCTTTTGTTGTGTACTAAACATTCTTTTTCAGTGACCTAGTGAGGTCTTTGTTTTCAAATGTTCTTCTGTTGTGCTTTTTCCAAAGGTTCCAATAGCCATACCATTGAATTTGCACCTTTGACTTTTGTTTCTCGACTCAGTCATTGTGACCTAGCAATCTCTAATGTTGTCGAAATTTTCAGGGAGTGTGTGCTGCAGGATGACGGAACCTTTCCTACGCGACTACTTGTGCCAAACCAACTTTGTGACGGGGCATACGAGACAAAGGTATTGTGTGTTTTTAGGATGTCCGTTGTAGAACAAGAGGTGGTTTGGTGAGGCCATCCGTGGATAGCTAGGTTATCCGCGGTTAGAAGCTTGTTTTGAATTAAGACCCAAACGAAAATCTTGCGTTTGTTCTTTTGTGTAGGTCTCCTATTGAGTTTAGAGTTTCCACATTTGGCCATTTCTAATAATTGGGCTTTGTATGCTGATTATGCATTGTAGTCTTCGTTGGCAGTCCATTTACATACGATTGTGTCTTCTAGCAATGACTATAACTGAATCTCTTGTGTCCTTGTCCATAGTGAGACAAATTCTTCCACCTCAATAGTTGTAGTGATTTCCCCTTGAAGCCGCTTTAATCATTACTATATAGCTCTCCACCACTATCAGGTTCCTTTCCTTCTTTTGACCAAGTTAAAAAGATGTGGCGCTAGTTTCCTCAAGGCGACACATCAAGCCAATTGTGGTGCTAGAATTTTGTCTTTATATTGTTTCCAATGGATATGATTGTGGAGGCGTTAAAAAGTAGGCGATTCAAAATTTTACATGGGAGAACAGAGCGAATCCAAGGCTTGTTCACTTCTATCCACTCTTGCCACTACTATTGGAGAAGCAACACTCTCCCAAATTTTTTAAGGTCCAATACCCAAAGACGCCCCCCCCCCCCCTCCGAGATTTTTGGATATGCAAACCGTCGACTAGTTAAATAAATAGTTTGCATTTTCTTCACCTTTACAAAGGAACCCACAAAAAAAATAGCGCGTTATTGCGCCGCTATAGCGGCCCACAGGACGTGACACAACGATATTGCTCATTTTTGCACTATGTGCACTTTTGCCGCTATAGCGCGCTATCGCGCCGCTAAACTGCTATAGCGCCGTAACGCCGCTAAATGACCGTTATTACTATTTCACTGGATGACCCAAAAATAAAACATGGCCCAGTCAAATATAGCTTAAGTTGTGTTTGTCAAGTACTCAAGTGTGTTCTTAAAGTCTTAAGTTATCAGAATTAAGGACTTATGCTTATGCACTATATGAAACTATGGAATCAAGGGAAATCTTGCATGTTTTCTCTTATGAGTTATGAATTATGATTATCATGGGAATATGTTGCATGCTTAGTGTTTACACTTAAGTTATTATATGTTGTCTGTTTGTATTCAAATAGCGCGCTATAGGGTTTAAATAGCGCCGCTATAGCGTGCACAGTCACATGACGCTACTGCATATAGCTGGCTCTATAGCAGGGCTATAGCGTCTCTATAGCGTCCATAGCATCTGGGAGAGGCTGCCGCTAAATTCTATAGCCTGCGATTTAAATCTTTGAAAGGAACAAACGATGAATCCTGTAAATATGTTTTCTTGCCCATGTTCCTAGAGGGAAGACACTCATGTAGTAGGTTAGAATTGTTGAGAGGACCAAAATAAGGCACCCTGCCTTGTTTAGCAATCTACCTTTCAACCTTGGCATGCGCTAGACATTTTTCTCAATAAGAAGTTGCGTGTGATTTTTTTATAAGGATCATGTGTGGAGCTGTAGACCGAGGTAGCAACACGAGGAGTTGTAGGACTAGATAAGTGTTGGAGCACACTCTGTAAGTCGATGTTCTCACATATGATAGGGTGTATGGAGCTTTTCTCGGAAGTGGTGATCAAGCCCGTGATGACTCTAGAGAACTAAAGTGTTCCTCTGAATGCATGCATTTCAAATCTGATTGGGTTGTTGAAGATTGTCGTGTTGTTTGCATACAGATATGTTCTTAGTTTGGTTGAGGTGAGTGGTAGTTGTGACAAAAGCCTTCTATGGTTGCGAGGTCTAATATCTTTTGTATAGGGTCAATGATATGGATGAATATCATGGGTGAAAGCGAGTACCCTTGATGAATACCCCCCGTGTGAAAGATCTAGCCAAATTATCGACTTGTTCAAACGTGCCCTTGACTTTGGTTCTGAAGATGATAGAAAACCAAGCACACCGTTGTGGTCCCAAACTAAGGGCTTGTAGCACTTTGATTAAGTGGCTCCAATTGATAATGTCAATTAACTTTTGGGAATGCAATCTTTAATCAATCTTGAATGTGCCAAAAGCCATCAATTGATTTGTCTTTGAATTTCTTTAGCAATAAGATGATGTTTGGTCATGTTCATCAAGTTAAAATCTTGGTCATTGATCTTTTGTAGTTGTCTAAACACGGTAATGAGGTCCTCTTTAATTATTTCCTAGCACTTGCAGTAAAGAGTCATGTGAAGCCATCTAGGCCTAGTGCCTTGCCTTGTGGAAGAGACATGATTATTTCTCTTATCTTCTCTTGTGGGAAGTTGGACTCGAGGGAGGATAGGTCATGTTGTTGGTTGCCTAAGGATGCCTAATTGAAGGTTATTGTCTTATTTCACTAAGTTTACCAGGTGCCTTTGGGAGTGCTAAGTTAGGATCCTCTCTTTGTCATCATGAGAGAATGTCATGCCATTGCCTATTCGCAAACAATGAGTGTGGTGGTTCTTTCTCATTCTTGAGTTTGCACTGAGCATGAAGAATTTTGTATTTGTATCCCTGTCTTGTGCCCTTCCTCATGGAAATCTTGCGAGCAATCAGATTTGGGTCATGCTGGTGCAACTATATTTCTATCAAATCCTCGAGTGTCATGCGGAATGGAGACCGGTCCAATAATTAAGCACAAGTGAGGCGGAAGGACTCTATGATTGCAATGTTGTTCATTATCACCATGGATACTCTATGTTTAACTCTTTGTTAAGGCGACTCTATGCAGTTAGCCTCTTGCAGAAACTAGAACTAGAGCATAAATTTCACACCGACAACACATTCCTTTTTTCCAAACCAATCAAGTAAGAGGCTAGGAATATGTTTTTGCCTGTGTCCAAAATCTTCTTTTATAATGTTTCTAATCAAATATGTAGAACTACCACTTGGTTTCATATAGAATATCTCAAACACCCTGTTCAGAGCATGGTGGAAGTTCGTAGCCAATAAGTTGTCGGCCCAGTAGGAGATGCTCATGGCAAGAAGCAAAATGCTCGTTTGGGTAGAGTCATTCCTCGTAGCAATCCCAATTTAGTCTATGATCTCTGATGACCTCCATCCATGGATGCACAAAAGGGAATCAGTAGAATCTTAAGGGTACCTATGAGTAGAAATTTTAAAGAAGGTCTCCACCTTAGTGTGCACGTTGATTAGCACGCGAGTCCATGCGATGTCAGTGAGTAGTAATCTAGTGCTCTTTAGCTCATTGTGGGTTGTTTATTTTGCTTGTAAGAACAACTCTAGCAAGGTCCCTACTTGAGCCCTTTAAAGTAAATTTGAGAACTTGAGGAAAAAAAAAAGTTCAACAAGGCCCCTACTACAACCCTCAAATTTGAGGTCCCCTCAAATCCCTCAAATCCCCGCTAGACCTTCGCCTGACATCAACCACTCGCCTCCCAGATCTATCGAGATTTCTGACGATAGCCCTCTCTGGCGAGCCTTTCTTCTCCACTTTTCTAGCTTCTTTGCTTTGTTGTCGCCACAGTGCAAGTCAATGAGAAAGAAGATAAGAAAAAGGATGACAAGCAGGTCATACGTGTCATTCTTTACTAGAATGAATTTTAGGGGCCAAGGATTGCCAGAGCTATGGCCCTCTATCTGAAAATAGACGTACTGATACAGTTGACAGGAGGTAGCGCTTGTCTTTTTTTTCGATCACGCCTAAGCGCGTTTTTCATTAAGCAGGAGAGAGTTCAAACCACAAAGCACAACAATCAAAAAAGCCGAAGAAAGATAAAAACAAGCAAAGCAGGGGGCAGCTCCCAGAGCACAGCAACCAATTGTCAGCGCCCCCCAAGCCCAACAGCGAAGAAGGAGGTAGCGCATGTCGTCCGAGCTTGTGAGAAGTTTCGTTTCTCAAGGGGGTGCTTTAAGCATAGGCTCCGAACAAAACACGTACGGCCCATTGCAGCGGGAGGCCAATTGCAAAATCCCGTCCATGCAATCAAAACATGCCCAGAATACCTAGCATATTCCAATATGTGATGTTGACGTGGCGTATTTGGGCTGTCTGGGAGCTGCACATTCAGTACTGTGTTCGCGTCCGATCTCAGCCACAACTTCACAAATAGCAAATGCGTCGCCATATTAATTAATATGGTTGTGACTTGTGAGGTGACAATCAATTAATAATGCAGAGTTTAGTTTTGGGTCCCATGCATACTCTAAAATAATATTTTCTTATGTAACAATTCCTCGTATTATGATTTCTTGACTTAATTATGTGCTCAGGATGTAGTTTTTTCATTTGCTTCCTTGACTGAAAATGTGGCCACGTGTACTTCCCGAAATCTCCCTAGCTAGCATCGTATGGTGTCACACGTCTAATTAAAATTCCAACCAGAACAATACTTTAATCTTAATGGTGTGATATCAGCGTCACCTGACTCATTATTGGGTGGGATTCGGCACGCATGTCTTATGCATATCCACATGAATGATCAGAGTGTGATTCGGCAGCCGAACTAAAACCCTTGCCATTCTCTGACGGACCGATGCACCAGCAAGAAAGAAAGCTGATAGTAGTAAGTGGCTCATCACAGCTATCACAGCCACATTGTCGCAAAAAAAAAACTATCACAGCCATATATGACTCTGTTTGGTACTGCGGTCCACAGAAGCGCTTATCAGATAAGCTGTACAAATATGGAAAATATGCTTATTTGAGAAGCGGGTATGACCCAGCTTCTGCGGTTTAGTACAAAAATAGGAGTGGTGCGAAGAAGCGCGACCAAAAAAAGCTATCAAAAAATGAGTTGTTTGGCTGTTAGTTTCAGCTTATTTTAGCCATAAGCAAGCAACATTTAAGCTGTTCTAAACAAGGTCATATGGTACGTAAACTTTTTGACCACTGTCAAGACACTACTGTACCTATTATTCCCTACTACAGTGACAGTATGACGACGTTGCAATTGCAAACGCAGAGATATACTATGGAGCAAGGCAAAGGCATGGTGTAGGTGTGTACCTGAGGGTTATCTTCCTCCTGTCACGGACGAGGAGCTGGGTCCTGTGGTCGATGTAGGCGACGAAGAAGGTGACCACGATGTCGACGGCGAAGAAGAGGTCCACGACGATGTCCGCCACCTCCAGCCCGCCCTTGGGGGACGCGTTCATGAAGGCCACCTCGAACGGGTACACCCACGCCGAGTACGCCACCAGGACCACCATCAACGTATCCCACCACCTGATGCATGATCGATCGAGAGCATCCATGACATGGAGTATGTCAGATTGTCTAAGCTAGCTACTCTTAGATGGCATGCCTGAACGGCCATCGATGCATCACCTGTATCTGGAGTTGAACGGCGAGATGATCCACTTGTCCGACCCGCCATGGGACTGGCTTTGGCTCGACGGCCCGCCGAGCGGCGGGAGGATGACCTTGGACAAGTTCCGGAGGTTGAAGGAGCCGGAGTCGGATCTCGAGCCCGTGCCCGTGCCAGAGCTGCCTCCGGCGCTGCTCGTGCTCTCAGAGCTCGAGCTCTTCATCACCCAATGCTGCTCGAGCTCTAAGATGCGCAGCTTGTGGTGGCGCTGCAGCCTGCTGGCCGGGGATTGGGAAGAAAAGATAGGGCCAGCGGAGAAAAGCAAAGGGAAAGCAAGAATCAAATAAGATCAGGGAGGTGTGTCGAAATAATGAAGCGGCCAAAGCATCAACGCATCAATAATGGAGGTGCGAGGAGGGTGGGGATCTGGCTGAGGAAAGGGGGTGCTGTCCGGGACGACAGTGACCACCAGGCGCATCTCGCGAGACGCAGCCGCAGGTGTGTGGATCTGTAGAGAGAACGGCCGGTGGTTCATGGTTGTGGCTGGAATTCACCGCGACTTTCAGGCATTTGCACGAATGAAATGTTCATGGATGTGGACATGAGCTTGGGGTCCATGCAAACCTACCTGTCTGCCTCCGGCGCCAAGCATACCGCCATGCGCCCTGGTGTGCTAATCGCTGAAGTCCTTTTTGTATTGGAGTTTTGCGCTTTCGAATGCACTGTGGAATGGCGACAGTCGGACAGTGCAGTGAAGTCAGCAGCGGCTGTAGTCTCCACACGCAAATGCAGTGCTCCTCCGTGCACATCATGCATGTTTATCACGATTTCTGCGATTCTACCACAGCACAATTAGCCGATCAAACTGATTATTTTTTTATCCCCACCTACTTCCGGCGTGTATGTTCAGCACTTCTTGTCCTTCAATTAGGTAAGCCGTCATCATCGTCAATCACAACCAGAGGGTCAGCAGGTGTATGGATTTGCAGAGAGACCGGCTGGTGGTTGCATTGTGTCTGGGAATTCACCGCCACTTGCATCGATGAAAACGGTAGGAAAACCTCCTCACCATTTTCTACTTTTATATTTAAATACGAAAATGAAAACAAAAGTGGTAAAGCTGGACATGAAAATGAACACAAACTTACAAATATCGAGAATTTTAGAAACAAAATAATTCGAGCAGAATTACCGGTATATGAAAAATCAATACGGAATACCGACCTACAGGACCCAATACATAACAATTAACAAGTGCATGATCAAGTGTATATAACAATTAACATGTGCATGATCCTTGATCTTAAGTATTAACACAATCGCCGACACATAAATACAAGTTTAGAACAAACAAATAACAGCCAGCAGAACATCTAAAGTTCATGATGTCATGATCACATTCCATTTCTTCTGCTTCCTCATTGTCCGCATCAAAGTCCTCATCCCCCACCATGTTCTTTTCCTATAGGTTTGCAAAGTGAATTAAAATTAGATGTAGCAACTAGCATATTTCAGAGCAAGCAGTCAATAAGCACCTTATAATATTCATCATGGGAGACTCCAAGGTAGTCATTAACTAGGTGATGAAGGACTCCACTTTCAAGGACTTGAAGATGGAGGCATACTGTATAGATATTCAAAAGATCAAGAGCAGGTTCAATGGCATGGACCAAGCAACGGCACATCTCTCAAAGGGATATCAACGATGATGGTAGCCTGGCAAGGTTGGGCTCTAGTAGAGATCGAGTATCAGATGGAGCATTTCTCGACATGGCCACTAAAGCCTATATTCAACTAGAGGATGATGTCAAGAAAAATAACCTATGTAGAACACTTAGTATGACCATCAAGTGATGGATATAAATCAAGGTTCGGCACAACCTTTGGTCAACTACTTGAAGCATGACATCTTAGCATGAAGACAAGAAAGAGGACGGCCATATGTTCAGAAAAGCAAAGGCATACACCATGGTCAGTGATGAGCTACATATATAAATTAAGTACCTCGGGAGTTTTTCAAAGGTGTAATTTGAGTGAATAAGGAACAAAGTTGTTGGACAAATCCATGTAGGCACATGCAACCATCACGTCATGCCTAGCACTCTAGTGGGCAAAGCCTTTCAACTAGGCTTCTACTGACCGATCATGCCACACCTAACTGTTGTGGATGATAATAAACTTAACATCAAGACTTGCGGGTGATATCAATTCTATGCAAAACAAAAACATGTGCCATCACAAAAGCTACGGACAAATCCAATCACCTGGCCCTTTGTTTTGTGGGACCTCAATATGGTTGGTCCATTGCACCTTGCATCCAGGGGTTATACTCACCTCTTCATGGCTATTGACAAGTTCATGAACTCAATTGAGACGAGACCGCTTACCAAGATCACCGTAGCCATTGCCACCAAATTATTTTCATAGAGATTACACATTGATATGACATTCCAAACTTCATCATCATAGATAACGACATGTAATTCACAAGGTAGGATTTCCTAATGTTCTATGATATGATGACAAATAGATTCAGGTACATTAGGCTAATGTGGCACATCCTCAAACAAACTATCAACAAAAAGAGCAAACAATTACATAGTTTAATGCCTCAAACTTAAAATGTTCGATAGACTATCAAAGTCTGGTGGTAAGTGGATGCAAGAGTTGCCTATGGTGTTGTGAAGTCTCTAGATGACCCCTCACAGTTTGCATGTTTCCTAGTATTCTTTCTTATCTACGATGCTAATGCAATCTTGCCAACTAATCTCAACTATAGATCCCCTCGAGTGTGGGCCTACAATGAGAGAGGGCCTAAGATGCACAACAAGATTCACTCAATTGACTCGATGAACAAGGCATTGTGGCAGCAAAATATCATCCAACAACAACTATGGAAGTACCACTGTATGAACATGCGACCCCTGAACTTTGAGGTGGGGAAAATGGTTCTATGACAAGTCTATTTGAAGAACATGCACAAGTTGTCCCCGCTAAGGGAGGGCCTACACATAAAAATTGAGGTGGTGCGCCTATGGCTTACAAACTACAAACATAGGACAATGAAG
The DNA here is from genome assembly GCA_022036555.1 of Microstegium vimineum. Taxonomy (NCBI): domain Eukaryota; kingdom Viridiplantae; phylum Streptophyta; class Magnoliopsida; order Poales; family Poaceae; genus Microstegium; species Microstegium vimineum. Next base: position 37,372,336 of record CM039128.1, on the reverse strand, counting down.
TGTCACCCAGTTTTAAGAAAAAAAAACAAGTGTAGGACCACATATTTGCCTAGAAATCAATCACACACATATGATGACAAATTACATAGTATCAAGCACAATGTTTCTTAATCCACTACAAGAAAACAAATAGTTCAAAACACCACAAGAATGTTGATTGGTGAATCACAAGTCTAGTAATATTCAAGAAACTTAGATGCACCATTACCGTCTGGTGCCCATCCAAAATTTTGCCAAAATAATATAAATAACAAGAGTAAGCACCACTACTTAACAAGTACACCATGAAGGGATGCAGGGTCAAGAGGTACTAAACTCCCGTTAACACTTTGAGTTGGTCAATTTTATGTTTGTCATAGAGATACATTGCCAAGTTATGCTTAAGATTCCCAAGTATGAAGTAATTAAACATAGCACAATATTGAAGTAATTGAACAATCTTTTGGTCATCGTGGAATTCTTCTTTTTCGATTAGTGAGACCATGGATCCATGTGAGAGATAATGTCATCTAGCAGATTGAACCGATGCTAGATCAACATGCACAGTGGATGTAGAGGATGTTTCTTGGATTTTGCTACGGATGGATAACGTGGAGGGAGGTGGGCTATATTAGGTGCCCTCTGGTGGGGTTCGCCAACCTCACCAAGTTGGCCCTGGCTAGCCTCCTCTATCCCACATGCTTTAGGTGGTCTTTACTTCATGTATTTTCATATTTTCCCCTACACAAACATAACCCCAAGTACAAGTGGAACCATAATAATTGAAAACAATAAATACTACTTTGATGTTGATTATACTTGTATTTCATTTGACATGTTGATGGGTGGGCCTTGCAGGTTAGTCGCTTCTAGAAAATATACATTTGGCTTTTGATAACACATTGTCAACATGGGTGTGTTATTATTCAACTTTAAAATTCAATTTATTAATGGTGAAAAGTGTCATGTAAAGGTCATCAACACTACCACATGAAAGCCCAAGTTTGGTTTTGGTTAATTGATGAAACCTATTGGAGTAACCCTATGACTAAGTGTGTAGATAAGCTAGGGTGATCCAATTCAAGTGATGGAGCCATAAGAGTGATCATGATTATGATGATTACCATGTACAAGTATTAATCAAATGCTCCATAATTGGAAAAGAAGAAAGAGAAAAACAAAAATAGGCTCAAGGAAAAGGTATAACCATAGGAGCTAATTTTTGGTTTAGTGATCAAGACACTATAGAGAGTGTGATCACATTATGGATTGATAGTCGTACTATTAAGAAAGGAAAATTGTTTGTGATTAGGGTTATCAAAGTGCCACTAGGTGAAATCATACATGTATATGTATTAGGACCTAGTGATCCAACTTATCCCTTGAAAATGCTTTGTAAAATGCTAACACACATGCAAAAGTGGTGGAACACTTTGGTGTTAGCATATGAGAACAAGAGGAGAAGATAGAAGTTGAAAAAGAGCAAAAGAGGAGCTCTAGACTGAGGGGTTCGGGTGGTCCGGACCATCGGTGATGGGTTCGAAACCTAACCCTAGCTTGGCAGTATGTCTATGTGAGCTCTAGACCATGGAGATTGGTCCAGATGCTTGACCCAGACCGCATCTAGACCGATTCAGGCATTTTGGAAGCTCTCTGGAAAGCTCCGATTCCTTGTGGAAATTGGTCCAAACCTTGGTGACTTAGGGTGTATGGACAATTGTCTCTAAGTCTAGTTGATGAGGATTAAGTGATGTGGTGCTAGGAGAAGAGAAGAGACTGGTCTGGACCATCACTATGGTCTGGATGACACAACCGGACCAAGTTCGGATGTATTTGTGCTCTTTGGGGCCTGACTGGATCAACCTGAACCGCAGTGGTGATTGGTTCGGACGGTGCACTGTGGCGGTCCGGGTCTGGGTCTGGATGTGCACACATGAGTTGTTGCATGCGGCAATGGCTAGCTCAAATTCATGAGGACGCATGGTAGCAAGTCAGTGGCTGCCTAAGTACATTCAGACCCGAGCGCATTGTTCCAGATGCCCCGAGCGATGGTCCGGATAGGGAGTCTGGATGCCCCATGAGTGTAATGGCTATGTGAAGGAGCATTTCTCCTTAAATAGATGTTGGCCGACTCTAGCTCACTCTCTTACACATTTTGATCATTGATACATCCTTGTGAGCTATAACAAACCTCTCCCACTCATCTCTTTGCTAGATTATGCATCCAAAAGTGATATTGAGTGCATTCAGGTGCATTTTCTTATGAGTATCATCAGTGTTTGCTTGATGTGAAAATCTACTAGAACCAAAATGTGTCCCCATGACATGTGTTATGTGCTCTTGGTGGACAAGGAAAAATGTTCTCTAGGCTATGTAGGTAAAACCCCACCTTAATTTTTGAGATTTTCAGCTTCAAACTTAGACTTGTCGTTCTTCACGAGCACCCCTTCTACTTGCAGATCTTAACTAACACTGCTTCCCCTTCTCTATTTGGTTGATCCTTGTCTGGCTACTTAACTTGACTTCTTTATGGGTCAACCCCTTCCTTTCAACCCATGTCGCACTCCATGGGTGCTCAAGTCACCATCTTGTGTTGATGTGGATGGAAGACAGATCTTGACTAACACTGCTTCCCCTTCTCTATTTGGTTGATCCTTGCCTAGCTACTTAACTTGACTTCCTTATGGGTCAGCCCCTTCCTCTCAACCCATGTCGCAATCCATGGGTGCTCAAGTCACCATCTTGTGTTGATGTGGATGGAAGCCGTCACCATCTTGTGTTGATGTGGATGGAAGGCAAGTGGTTTTTCTCAAGCAAGTTATAGGCTAGGTGTTCTTGGTAGGCTTCAACTTTAAGCAGGAACTTAAGAATTGGTTTGCTACTATGATGGGAAAGGTTCCTTTCACCTCCACTCATGGTTCTTGTATTAGTATACTACTCCACCCTCCACGAGATATTTACCTCCACTTCTTAGGTTGGTCAAGGTCTGTGCAGTGATGTGGCAAGCTGCTGCAATTCGATTGGTTGGTTCCTTTCCAAAAGGGCATGGCAGCTCACTAGTGTATAAACTAGTATATGAGTTGATGGAATAGTTGCCACAATATTGTGTACTCGTGCGTACCTTAATTGTAAAGAATGGTGCATGTGTGTATATGTATATGAGAAGCTAAATTGGCCTTAATCATGTAAAGACTAATTCCCAAGAATTAATACATGATTTGTGTATTTTATGTCAATGTGTATCAATTATCTAGTCTAATATAATTAAGATAATTTGATGACTCACTTAACCAATGTTAATTATCTACTAAAAAATGTGGATGTTACAAAGACGATGGTTAAATTTGAGGTGAAAAAAGTCAAACGTTTTGTAATTTTATAATTTAGGATAGAGAAAGTATTTATGGAAAAAAACAACGGCGACGTGAAAGTCTGACACCTTATAGGAATAATGCCACATGGACAGAGCATCGGCTGACACTGACTTCAATGTTTCTTAAAATAATGTTTTGGTCACATCAGCATGCATTTTGCGAATGGGTTGACATCAACATGTTTGCATGGCCCCAAAGACGTCTAGTCGAGGCAGAAACCAAAGGCCAATACTGTGTGAGGATGGATCAACAACACATGATAGAGCGCCAGATGATGGTGGAACCAGACCATAGTGTTTATCCTCAATAGATTTGTATAAAGAGCAAGGAAGATGAGCTACAAAGGAGGCACCATCAGTTAGTGGCACGTGAAGCTACCATGAAAGAGAAGAGGACGAACATCAGGCTAGAGAGGTAGCAATTTGGGCTAAAAGGAGTCAAAAAATGGATTCTACAGAGGCTAGAGAGGCCCAAAGGAGTCAGAAAATGGATTCTACAGAGCCATCTTAAGGGCATGACAAAAAAGAAAAAATATCCCACTTCACCTAGTAGAATGATTGTTAGATTTAGGAATTTTAATTACCTAAGGCATCCTGCTTTAGAAGTAGAGCTATGCATATGCTTTTGCATGTAGTGTTCGTTCGATTCCATGTAATTCCTGTTCCTGTGTCTAATTCTGTTGTACGATGTATTCAAATTAAGTTAGTTACTATCATTTCCAGTAAATCAATGTTGGCTAAAGTGACATGAAATTTTTTGTTTCATTCAATGAAAGGAAAATCATGGCTTATTACAAACCATTTACCACAACAAACATACTAATTAAAAAGAAATATAAAAGTCTATTCAGATTTTGTTCGTAAGCTAAAGAAGAAATTGGTAGTTGCTTTTGAAAAAAAAAATAAAAAGCTGCTTACCCCCGCATCAATTCACAGTATATGGATAAAACCAAACCGTTCTACGGTATTGGCTACCGTCAGCAGCTCACTAGTGATGGTCGTGTGCATTGCTCGTGGCTTGCTATCATTTCAAGTGGCAATAAGATCCTCCCGCCTTTAGCCCAGTGGTAAAGATCCTTATCCCTGTAGACCCGTTTGGATATACATAGAATTAAATCCATTCTAATAGTTATAATTCAGACACATATTACTTAAGTTAATATAGTTATATATAAAACATATTTATATACTAAGGGAAATACTTGTACATTATATTTCTATCGTAGAAAAGCAAGTTTAAGATCACGCTATAAGTGTTAGAGTAGTAATATAGCATGATGATCTATATAATCTATGTCCATCTCACACCAGAGAGACTTATTTCTAAGTTTGGGAAAGTTGTGAAATGTCAAATTCGAAGCCAACTAGTCAAGTAGATTCCAATTTCTCCAAAATAGAGGGATACAAACGCCTCCTGAAAGTAATGCACTTATGTTGAGTGGTGTTGCATGGACTCATTCTAAATAAATTGATGGATTATGTCTCTCACATGGTTGTTTATATATACAAATATACAATTATTACTTAAGGCAGAATAGTCCTAAAACCACCCATATTTATACAATGAATATAACATATTTTGTTTTAAGGTTTTATAAGAGATTTTTCAAGATACGTAGTATTACCCATGTGATAGACACTAATATTTACATATATACTCGCCTGTGTATAGGAGCAAGAAGGCATAGGGATGTGGCAGAACTCATTCGCGGATTTATTCTAGCGCGAAAGAAATAGATATCAGATATTTCTTTTCACCTATATAAAATATTATTTTAGAGTTTGTGAGCCTGCGATACCACACTCTTTATAACTGTGTTAATCTCAGTAACTTTGTTTTTTGAATTAAATGTCAGTTTTTTTTTAATATTAATATTTAATTTTACAATATTATTATCTTATCGTGCTATCTATGTATTTTTAGGATAAAAATTTAGCTGTTCCATAGCAATTTACAGGCACGGTTCCTAGTAGATATAGATTTGCAAAATCTATGCCAAAAAAATACATATTTGAAAAAATAATAAATGAAAAAAAATCAACAACAGGAGCGTGGGTTGGGCTAATACTGTCGACAGATCTCACTCAGGCCCGCAGCCTCCAAGTCCAAGGCGACCCAAAACCCATCAGATGTCCTTGTCAAAAAAAAAAAGCATCAGATGGGCGGACAAGGTGCTCGCCGCGGCACACCGCAACCACAACCACCTTCGAGCCGCCACCACTCTACTACGGGCTGCTGCCTGCTGGTCGCCAGACGTGACGGCGCGTGCACTAGGGCGCGGAGAACCCCTAGTCACCGACCGCCATGCTCCGTTGCAGCCGCCGGTTCCTCGCCAGAAGACCCTCGCCGCCGCCAACCCAAAACCGTCGGGAAAGCCGAGCCATCTCCCACAGCCGCGCTGACCTACACCCGTGACGTCGTCCGCCGCGCCAACACCATCCTACGCGACCACCCCTGGTCGGCGGCGCGCCCGCTCCTCCTCTCCCTCCCCGGCCTCGCGTGGGACTCCCACACCGTGGCGCGCGTGCTCAAGACCCACCCACCGCTCCAGAAGGCCTTCCTCTTCTTCCGCCTGGCGGCCACCGCGTCGCGCACCTTCCGCCACGACCGCTTCACCTACACCTCCATGATCCACCTTCTCGGGGAGGCCGGCCGCGTGCAGGCCATGCTCCGCCTCCTCGCCGAGATGCTCCGCGCCGGGGTCGCGCCCGACGCCGCCACCTTCACCACCGTCATGCACTGGCTGGCGCGGGCCGGTGACGTCGACGGCGCCATGCGGGTGTGGGCGGAGATGAAGGCGAGGAGCAGGCCTACCGTCGTCAGCTACACCGCGTGCGTTAAGATTCTGTTCGACGCCGGGAGAGCAGAGGAGGCGCGGAGGGTGTTTAGAGAGATGGTGGCTGAAGGGCTGCGCCCCACCTGCAAGACCTACACGGTCCTCATCGAGCATCTCGCTGACACAGGTTAGGTGTTCGACCAGATGCCTGTGCCACACCATTTTCATATCATTCTCAGCAGTGCCTTGTCGATGTGAGCTGCTGGCTTGTTTTAATCATTTGCCAGGATGTGATACTGTTGGTTGCTATGTTAAAAGAGGGGTTAATGTCGGTATGCAGGTATTGATAGTCTGGTACTTCATTTTATCAAATGGAGTGTACGTGTCATTGCTAACAGCTGAATCAGAAAATGAATGCATATGACTCTTTAGTTTCACTTACAAATTACAAACCTTACTCTTATACAAGTTTCTGTTCATTTTTTGTCTGAACCCACATTCAATTTTCTCATCATTAGTTTCACTTACATTTGACCTTATTATCAGACTAAGAATGAAGTCACGGCAACCATTCCATTTTGTAGCCTTGAGAATGTAACTGCTATTGCACATCATTGAAGAATAAAATGGTTATTTAACACTATTAAAAGAACTAGATTTCTATTTTGACTGACATATGTCATTGATTTGTTTAACCTGGCTGACTTCAGGAAAATTTGAAGCTACAATTGAGATTATGGACAAGATGAAAGAAGCATGTGTACCACCAGATAAAGCACTCTGCAATATTTTAGTACAGAAATGTTCCAGGGCTGGTGAGATATCAGTTCTTACTTGCATTCTTCAGTACATGAAGGAGCATTTCATTGTTCTTCGTCGACCTATCTTTTTGGAAGCACTAGAAGCTCTAAAAGCTAGTGGTGATAGTGATGAACTTCTCCGGGAAGTAAACCCTCACCTTTCATATGAAGGCATTGAGAATGATCCAATGTTGTCTGATCAAGGCTATCTTACTGATAGAAGTATTATTCTCTACCTTATGTCTGCAAACAAATGGTCTGCTATAGAACAAATGGTTAATCAAATGGCCCCAAAGAATGCGAAAATGGAGACCCATATCCTGTCTGATGTTATTGAGGCCAGCTGTGCAGACCGTAAAGCGTCTTGTGGGCTCGCAGTTATGCGTTATGGTTTAGGAGTAGGCTGTGAGCTTGGTAGGTCTGCATATTGTTCTCTTCTTGGTCAGTACATCAGAATTGGTTCATTTGATTTAGTCTTAGAGATTGTTGAGGAATTGATTAAATCTGGTTGCAATCTTGGGACATATTTAGCATCTGTTTTAATACTCAGATTGGGCTATGCTGGGCAGTCTGCATGCGCAGCTCATATTTTTGGATTGTTAACTGCAGACAAGAATGTAGTTTTGTACACAGCCCTTATCAATGCCTATTTTCAAGCTGGCAAAGTTGATGGTGCTCGTGATCTATTCACACAAATGGGAACTAATGGAATATCTGCTTGCTTGGGTACATATGAAGTCCTGATATATGGCTTAGAAAAGGCTGGCCTGAAACAGGAATCAGATTACTACCGAAGAGAAAGAATGAATATGCAATGGCATCTTCAGTATCATGGTCAGCGCTCACCTGAAGATACCTTATGTAACCATCTGTTTTGTGGTCTTCATGGGTGACTTTTCAAGATATACAATATTTTTATAATTAGCACAATCGTTCCAGCTTCATCCTTCCTCAGCCTTGAAGGTAAGACATGTCCCTTTATGTTTGCTTCGATATGAAATCAGATAAGAAAAATGGATTCATCTCTAAATTGTATAATTAGAGCTCCATGCTATGGAAAACTATGGATAGTGAAAATGTGAAATTAAGGAATGGCTTGGAAATTAGTGCAAAACTACAATAACCTAGAAATCCTGATATTGTCTTAGGGCGTCCCCAACAATTGTCAAAGTCACCAGCTGACTCGAATTCTCACTGACGTGGAGGTGAGAGAAAACAGAAAAATAACCTCGCTAGCGACTTGTTCATCGCTGGTCTTTCTAAAAAAAAACAAGGTGAGAGAAGATCAGGTAGAATGTGGGAAGAAAGCGAACCAGGCACTCCAGTGGCGCCCTCTCGGCTCCCACTTGACTAATCCTGGTGGTGGATCCAAACGCTGGCGCATGCTCGCCGGAGGACTAGCAGCCGACGACACATGCAGTGCACATGGGTGGCCACCAACTATGCGGCATGTGCTCATGGGCGCCCTACCATCATGCCCCAACTACGAATCTGAATTTCCGAAAAATGGTTACGAGAGTGGAGCGAGCGACAAGGCCAATGGCGCACGGGTCCAGAAGTGCGGCGACACAGAAGGAGATGTGGCCGATGAGTGGCGATGCAAGTAGAGGCAATGCCAGCCCCACCTGGCATCCTGTTCAGTAGCGGCAATGGGACCGGCAGCAGCGGCGCAGAGCACATCTGCTCGCTGGTGCCTGGGTTTACACAATGGGAGAGAGAAGCGGTTGGAACTTAAATACCTAATAGCGGGCGATTTCTGTTGAGGACGCCCTTACTGATCTTGTGGGAGAAAATCTGTTTAAGAGTTAAAGAACCAGCTGTAAGTCTGCAAGTCCATGCCACTGGAATTTGCCATCTCACCATCCAGTCATCCACATCACTCCTGGATCTCCAAGGTTTATCTCTTTCTGTGTCCCTTACAGAGATAAGGAAAGGGAGAAGATGGAAATAGAAGAATGCCAAAACGTTAACCGTAGGTGCAGTTATATATTTGTTATTGCTATTTACTTTGATTTATTACCACTGCACGTGCAGTGTGCGCGAGCGGGGGGTGATTAGTGACTTAAGTGCTTACATGTCAAACTTGATTCATTGTCAGTACCACATCACTGGAAAACATCCTTTGAATGGGATCAGCAGGGCAATTTTCCGGTTTCAGTAGTTGAGGGCTGTTGGATGTCAATATTATACTTCAGCGACAGTTTGAGGGTGTAAAATGTGCTTTACCCTAAAGTTTGAGACAAACATAAAAAACATATTTTTCCAGAGAGTGAATAAGATTTCGTCAGCTTTCCTTTCCTCAACTGTTTTCACTTCACCTTTGGAAGAACTGTTGCTTCTGTTTCTAGCCAGTGTGGTAAATATGATAGGATCACCTTACCTATCATGAGTTCTCCTAAATGATTAGAAAACTTCTGTTGATTTTGCCTTTTGTGCTCTGTGCATCCTTCAATCAGTTGCAAGGTTGTTTCAAAATCACATGGGAACTGCAGTTAATCAAGATAAATTTGAAAATTTGTAGGCACTTCTAGAAAGTACCATGTTTTCCAGGTAATTGTGGGGAAGCACCCAGTGTCCTGGACAGAAGCCTGGATCAACAAATAGAGGTAAGTGAAGTATTACTCTAGTCACCAATAAAACTATACCTTGCTTTATCATCCAACAAGGATTAACTTCTTTTGTTTTACGAGAATTGGGCAAGAGCAATGCCCTTTTATTATTGAACTTCTTTACAAATTAGGAAGCATCCATTGTCTCACCAATAAAGTAGTAGCAATGTAGCATGATGTGCCATCTACATATATGCCATATGTAGAAATTTTGTGAGATCTCTGTTTAGTATCAAGATTTGTTTTGTAGTAGAAAAGGAAGGTTATGCAAGATGATTTAGATGAATTGTTCCAAATATGAAAAATCTGGAGCTATGTTACTTGAAGAATTTATAAGAAACTGGAAATCAGCATCACTTAGGGGTGTTTGGTTTGTGGAATGGAATGAGTTGATCCGTCACTACCTCATTCCTCACAAGCTAATAATTAGTACTAGTATGAGGAATGGGGCCATTTCATTAAATTTGAGGAATAAACTCATGATGCATCATCATACCCCAACATCACAACATCAACATCAACAAAGCCTGTAGTCCCAAGCAAGTTGGGGTAGGCTAGAGTTGAAACCCAACAAGATACCCAAGTTATGGTTCCAGCACTTCAATAGCTGCTTTCCAGGCAATCCTATCCAAACATAGATCTCTAGATATATCCCAAGCTTTTAAATCCCTATTCACCGCCTCCGCCCATGTCAACTTCGGCCTTCCTCCGCCTCTCCTTATATTATTAGCTTGGCTTGGGACTCCACACCCACAGCGCACTGGTGCATCTGGCGGTCTCCTCTGGACATGGCCAAACCATCTCAACCGATGTTGGACAAGCTTTTCTTCAATTGGTGCCACCCCTAGGCGATCACGTATATCATCATTCCGCACTCGGTCCATTCTTGTGTGACCACAGATCCAACGCAACATGCGCATTTCTGCAACACTCATTTGTTGAACATGTCGAGCCTTTGTGGGCCAACATTCGGCTCCATACAACATTGCAGGTCTAATTGCTGTCCTATAGAACTTGCCTTTTAGCTTTTGGGGTACCCTCTTGTCACATAGAATGCCAGAAGCTTGACGCCACTTGATCCACCCTGCTTTGATTCTATGGCTAACGTCTGCATCAATATCTCCATCCCTTTGTAGCATCGACCCCAGATATCGGAAGGTGTCCTTTTTAGGCACGACTTGACCTTCCAAACTCACATCTCCCTCATCCTGAGCCGTTGTGCCAAAGTCGCATTTCATATACTCGGTTTTAGTCCGACTTAGTCTAAAACCTTTAGACTCAAGGGTCTGTCGCCACAACTCAAGTTTCCTATTTACTCCCGCCAAGCTTTCATCAACTAACACTACATCATCAGCGAAGAGCATGCACCAAGGGATGTCCCCTTGAATGTCCCTTGTAATTTCGTCCATTACCAAGGCAAAGAGATACGGGCTCAAGGCTGACCCTTGATGAAGCCCAATTCTAATCGGGAAGTAATCAGTATTACCATCATTGGTTCGAACGCTAGTCACAACATTGTTGTACATGTCCTTGATGAGGGTCACGTACTTTGTTGGGACTTTATGTCTATCCAAAGCCCACCACATAACATTTCTTGGTATCTTGTCATAAGCTTTCTCCAAGTCAATGAAAACCATATGTAGGTCCTTCTTCTGCTCTCTAAATCGCTCCATAACTTGTCTTAACAAGAAGATTGCTTCTGTGGTTGACCTTCCAGGCATGAAGCCAAATTGGTTGGTAGATACTCGTGTCCTTCTTCGCAGGCGGTGCTCGATGACTCTCTCCCATAGCTTCATAGTGTGGCTCATCAACTTAATCCCACGATAGTTATTACAACTCTGGATGTCACCCTTGTTCTTGTAGATTGGTACCAAAGTGCTTCTTCTCCACTCCTCAGGCATCTTGTTCGATCGGAAGATATTATTGAACATCTTGGTTAGCCATACTATAGCTATATCCCCAAGGCATCTCCACACCTTGATTGGGATACCATCCGGGCCCATCGCTTTGCTCCCTTTCATCCTTTTCAACGCTTCTCTAACCTCCGATTCTTGAATCCTCCGCTCAAAGCGCCTGTTGTTGTCATCAAACGAGTCGTCCAACTGAACAGGGGAGTTCTCGTTCTCCCCATTGAACAATTTGTCAAAATACTCTTGCCATCTTTGTCTGATCTCATCCTCTTTCACCAAGAGTTGCTCCCTCTCATCCTTAATGCACTTGACTTGAGTAAAGTCCCTCGTCTTCCTATCACGAGTCCTAGCCATCCTATAGATGTCCTTTTCTCCTTCCTTCGTATCAAGACGCTTGTACAAATCTTCATAAGCACGTCCCTTTGCCTCCGCCACTGCCCGTTTTGCAGCCTTCTTTGCCACCTTATACTTCTCTATGTTATCTGCACTCCGGTCCTGGAACAAGCTCTTATAGCCTTCCTTCTTCTCCTTAATTGCCTTTTGAACATCCTCATTCCACCACCAAGTGTCTTTCATAGCGCATCCACTTCCTTTGGTCACACCTAGCACCTCTGCAGCAACCTTTCGAACATATGTCGCCATCTTCTCCCACATATTGTTGGCGTCACCTTCGTCCTTCCACGGGCCCTCTTCAATAACTCTTGCCTTGAAGACCTTTGATGTCTCCCCTTCTAAATTCCACCACTTTGTCCTTGCAATCTTGGCTTGTTTAGCCAAAAATTATTCCATGAAAGTGGCTAAGTTTTGATGTTGGCTCGCCAAGCCTATCACACCCTCCTCCTTTACCAGGGCTTGGGACCTGCTATGCTGGAACACCAAAGGCACTCCAACCTAGGCGGGGTTATGCATCATCATACCCCATTTTAAATAATCCAGGAACATTATGATTTGTTTGGAAACAAAATAATGCCCTCCAACATTAGGGATTGTTTGGAAACAAAATAATCGCCTCCAATCCTTCCATATGTATTGAGAGGGAATAGATTTTACTCAAACAAGCCATAAGATGGCTGACATTTTTGAGATTAGAGCATCAGCGTTGTCCATTCCAATTCATATGTATTGGGAGGTTTTACTCAAACAACGCATAAGATGGGTAACATTTTTGTTTTCGTGAGATCAAGGCATCAACAATGTCTTGTCTTATTCCCATTGCTTTGTCCTAAGTAAATCTACAATAGTTAACTAAGTAAATCTACCGTAGTTAATTACTCTCAAACAGAAAACAGTTAGCATACTCTAAGTAAACCAGTGACGGACAGGTTCATATGCTATTACAATGGTCATATTGCTCTTACTTTGAATGACCCCAATTTATTCCATGTGATGTTTGTTGTCACACGACAAATAGCTTCTCTTATGGTGATCGATTTGTCTTGGTGCTAACTGCAACTCACCTTCCAAAAGCATTTAGCTGTTCGAGGTTGCTACAAAAGCTCCACGTGATGAAGATTGGTGCTACTACTCTTATCAAACCATTGCTCTTTTCCACAGGCTCACTTAAAAAGTTATCGGCTACTATTGCAGAAGGTTTTTACCATGAGACTCGGTAATTCTCTGGCACTTCTGGCCACTGTATCTGCATTCCTGATTAGTTCTGCATGCAATTTGGGCAAAACATGGGCTTAATATAACGGTGAAACATCGAAAAGGATGACTAAATAACTTGTTTTAAACTTGTCATTTCAATCCACATCCAGTCAGCAGGAAAGAACTGAGCTAGAGGTTGAAACATCTTTAGACAGGATACTGCATATCTACATCAGATGAGGCTAACATAGTCTAGTTGTCCATTAACTAGCCACCTGAATCTAAAGAACTTCATGCATATATATTACATAGCACGGCAACATTCATCAAACATGCTGCATCCTATCTTGAATCTGTTAGTTGAAGTTCAGGCTTCACTGTCAGGCCACTTTCATAGTTGTTTTCAGCCTCTTTGCAGCTTGCACAAAGCCGACAATGACCTGCAACTCATCCAATTGCTTCAGCATGGGCAAAAGCAAATTGGAATTAACAACACAGCAAAGCAGACTGTCAGGACCTCACATCATAATGATGCAAGTTACTGGAGTCAAGTTAAATTTGTTTTATCAACCTGGGCCGTGAAGTGCCTTTGAACAGCATCAACTAACTGCTCCCTGGATGGATTAGGACATGCATCCTGTTCAACAAATGCAGTCAGTTAGAACAACGAAGCACAATTGGATACTTGCAGTTGATAGTAGAGCCTATCTAGGAATTTGAGCTCTACTTACGAGATTGAAGTGGCGCCAATATCTCCACAGTGCAGTCAGTTCTAGCTTGCTCAGGTCAACTTTCTGCAGTGTTACCAGTCAAAAGAATGTAAAGATACAAGCTGCAGAAGCACTGTGGTCCAAAAATAATTGAGCAACGACTGAGCAAAACTACATATAAAGTGATCTACACAGATTACTGTAAAGTGATTGTTGGATTCCAACCAAATGATCTCAAGTCCACAACCCAAGGAAGCGAAAGTCGCACCGTGTGAGCTCTTGAGGAAGATGAAATAGACGTCTTGGAGTGGGAGTCACATGACATTGAACGGCTGAGGGATTTTCTGTGGAACCCCCTATGCTGTCTGCTCCTTGACCGCTGTGGCTTTGGTGATTGTGCATCATCGGAGGCTACAAGAAAGAAGATTAAAGAAGTCAGCATTTCAGACGCATATAACCAAGTTGCAGGACATGGTTAGGAAATAAGAAAACTAAGCCTCAAACTAAATGCAATCTGTACAGATCCATGACCTAATGACATGTAGATATTTTTTCAGATGTTCTTTAATCAAATGCAATGATAGTCCCTGTAAGGAACATTATTTGTCTCTAGAACTTTTGTGTTTGTCTTGGATAGATCTGATTGTATTCCGGGTTTCTTTTTTTCCCTTCTAATTAATGTTGCTGAATTGTGCAATCCAAAACATATGACCAGTACTGTTGAAGATTGACGAAACTAGTAGAGTGAGTAATACTCGGTCTCCAAGAATGAATAACTTCACAAATAAAACCAAGATCTATGCTTACTTTAGTTGAAATGAAACATCAGGGAATCAATTATTATTATTATATAAGAAACAGTTCTAGACACGAACTGTGAAACAGACAAAGCATTGTGATTTGTGAATGAAAAATACAATCCTGGTATCTTACCTATATCTGAACTATTCCACTGCATGTTTTCACAATCAAATTTATCATCCTCCTCATTGCCAGTCGGAGGTTCAATCACACTTAAAGCATTCCGCTGCAGCTTTACCTCTATTCCATTAGTAAGAACCTGAAATTTGAGCGCAGATGAACATCAGTTTTTTAGGAACAAGCACAAGCTTAAAGCCAATAATATCATTTGATAAAAGTTAGTGACTTCTACCATGACAACTGACAAGTCTATTCGAAAGCAAATTTTAGCACAAAAGCATCCTATGATTGCCCCATTTCGAGTTGTGTATATTCAGGAATCAAATGGCTATAAAGGGCTAAAGAATAAATATTAAAACAGCAATGAGTGGTGGCGCGCGTGCTGAGGGTGGTGGGATCCAAACACCCAGAGAATAACCTGTGGTGGTGTCATAGATAAATAAAACAAGAACAGTCAGCCAAATAGGGCCAAAATATCACGTGAGATGAGATGTCTAAATCAACGCGCCATCTAATTAGCCAATGCATACGATAGCGACCTAAGCAGTTTGTATATTGGAAGTTCGGAACCAGAACCAGACATATCGCTGGAAATCAGCAAAGCATGATTTCATCTACAGACCTATGACTCTAGCCTAGCATTGTTAAACCAAAAAAAAAAGTGACATAATATAATGCTGTTAATTACCCAAAAATTGGTGCTGTCAAGTTTTGGCTGTAAAGAGTTCAGAGGGGTGTGAACTCAATAGCTCGTCGAGACAATGATGGTCGCTTGAATGAGTGATTGGATAGGATAAATACTAAACTATTTTGCAAAATAAAAACAGAAAGGATAAATCTAAAATCAAATTAAGACTAAGCCGATAAATTGTGTTGGCACAATGCAAGGAACAGTGAAATAATGATACCGTGCATACTACTTGCAGGCATTCCTAAGAATATTCTCCCAAGTTTCTGAGTGGCAAGGCTCAAATCGAGATGCATATAGAGGAACAAATAATTTAAGAGCTGCCTCCAGAAATTCCAAAGAAACGGAGCTCAATCCAAATTCCCTAAAAAGACAGCAAGGACTACATCCAGACTCAAATCTAGATACCTAAAACATCCAACGCGACAAGCAATAATCCGTCCACGGCCACGAATTTCACAACTGATGCTGACAGCCCAATTCAAATACAGATCAAACAAAATGAAAATCTGCAGTGCAATCAGGGCCACGAATAACGCAGTGGCAGTGAGGAACCAAGATCTGAGTTTTCGTCTGAATAGCGGACACACCAAGTAGCTGGGGAAAGTTTGAACAGACAAATTGAGATTTGCCAATCTTGGGAATAAATTTAATGGCAATACTGCAACCTAGATGGAGAGAAATTAGGAATAGTCCAATGCTGAATCAAACTGCAAGGTATAACAGTGCAGCAATAACTTGAACCTAGAATTAGAAAGAAAAAAAAGGTAAAGAAAACAAGATCGATCTGAACTTCAATCAATAAACTAATCCAGATTAGCAATCCGAGCTAAATTATGGTAAATCCTCCAAACATGGACCTGATCGAAACTCTAGAGCAACTAAAACCCAAAATTAACAACTAGAAAAGCAATTCACATCGCAGCAAAACAAGATCTAGGTTTGAAAAATCGGCAATTGCAAGGTGGAAGCCGCGAATTACCAACCAATGCCATCCTCTGAGGCCCACGGCCTTCTTCAGCTCAATCCAAATACCCTAAAAAGACGCAACGACTCAAATCTGGATACCTAAAACCTCCAAGGCAACAAGCAATAATGATCCAGGGCCACGAGTTTCACAATTGATGCAGACAGCCCAATTTCAAAAGCAGATCAACCAAAATGGAACTCTGTAGTTCAATCAGGACCACGAACAATGCAGTGACAGTGAGGAACCAAGATCTGAGTTTTCGTTTGAATAACTGCAGGTAGCTGGGGAAAGTTTCCACAGCAAAATTGAGATTAGATAATCTTGGGAATAAAATAATTGACAATACTGCAATCTAGATGGAGAGAAATTAGGAATAGTCCAATGCTGAATCAGACTGCAAAGTACAACCCTGCAGCAATAATTTAAACCTAGAATTAGAAAGAAAGAAAGAAAAAGTAAAGAAAACAAGATCGATCTGAACTCCAATAAACTAATCCAGATTAGCAATCCGAGCTAAAACTTTGGTAAATCCTCCAAACACGGGCCTGATCGAAACCCTAGAGCAAGTAAAACCCAAAATTGGCAACTAGAAAAACAATTCGCATTGCAGCAAAACAAGATCTGGGATCAAAGAATCGGCAATTGCAAGGTGGAAGCAGCGAATTACCAGCCAATGCCATCCTCCGAGGCCGACGGCCTTCTTCACGACTCCGTGCAAGCCCACGAGCACCGACTTGGTGCGGTTGTTGCCGGTGACCACCACCTTGGTGTGCCGCGGAAGCACGGACATCTCATCCTCGCCCCAGCCTGCCGGCACTCGGTTGACTGCCGCAATCATCTCGCCAACGGATCAGCGCCCTACCTGCCGCGAATCCTCGCCCCAATTGCCGCCCAATTCAGGCGGTGGTTTGCACTGAGGCTAGAGGCAGAGCAGGGCGTTGGGGGGTTTTGCCCGGCTTAGCGGGTGGGGGAATTGAGCGCGCTGCGCGCACTGGTGTCTGTGTGAACTGTGATGTGAAGCAGAGAGAGGGAGTGCTGCGGATGCCGGATGCGTGTGAGTGTGTGTGACTTTTCTTGCTTTTCGTGTTTCCTGTGCTGCTGGCCTGCTGCTGCTAGGACCCTACACCCCCTGCCTGCTATGGATCCCGGTGTGCAGGCGCCAGCCATTGGGAGCACGACCCGTGGTTTTTAAGATATAATTTTTTTATGTATTTGGTATTTGTTTATTTCCATGTATTTAAATATACAATATATCTGAATACACAGTAATAAAAAAATATATCTAGAAAACCAAAACGTCCCATACTTAGAACCGAGAAAGTAGTAATTTATTCGGGCCATTGTTCAAATAATTTTGAATTTGGTAACCGGACAAAGCAGTGAGGATATAGGTTGGAACTAGCAAAAATGTTCGTGCGTTGCAACGGAAGCATAAGACATAGTTTATTACATGATCTTAAATTTAAAAATGACTTAATTTATACCACATAATATTACTTATTTTAACAATTCTTAAACAAAACTTCAAATAAAATAGGAAATTATATAAGTACGAAAAAATTGAGGCTTAATCGTGAGCTTAGGTTGGTTAGAAACTTGAAAAAGAGATGTGCTCTTTATGGCCTTTTAGCCTACCGAACAACCGCAAGGCCTTAAGTCCGACTACTTGGGCTTGAGCTTGTATCTAAGCTATACCACGGAACCCCGCATGGCCTGCTAATTTTTTATCAATCAGAGCCATCTAATCTCATCCGATGGCCGAGAACGCTCATTGCGTAACAAAACTGCTAGCTCTCCCAAACCTTCGCTCATTTATTTTCTTCTCCCTTCGTGTTTCTTGCACCAGCTACCACTAGCCAGAGAGAGGAATGCTCGCTGGACAGTTGGTCAGCTGGTGGGTTGGTGGTCACCTCCGGCGTTAGGACGCGCAGGGCTGGACCGAGGGCGGCGTCGACAGGCCGGAGAGTGCATGATGGGCCAAGGCGCCGCACCGTCGCAAGGCCGACTTCAGCTGAAGCTTCCTAGGCACAATGGTGGTGTGTCTCATCGGCGGCCCTCAGCCTCGACGAGCTTCCTGCAGCGCCTCATAGGTTCTACGCCCAGCACATGCGGTCTCACAGCCGTGCCTCGACGCTTTGTCTCCTCAGATCCACTCCAAGAACACGGACAGCTCCGCTCCGCTCCAGCCCACCTCGACGGCAACTCTTCGACCCACCTACGCATCGCCCACCTTTAGAAAAAAAATTACTTGCTTTGTTTTGTATTAACGTGTGCCTGCATGCTTTTCTTCTAGTGTACGATTCAGACGGATGCGATTAGAAGTGGATCGCGCATAGGGACACGAAATTCGCCAATCTCCGAGGGCTTCTGATTCTATCTGAGCTCATGATTTCGTCCGTGATATATTTATGTTTCGTGAGATGCGACATGTGTTAAGATAAACATGCTTCCTTATTTAATTTAGAGCTCTTTTTCTATTCAATTTGATATTTGGTTAATTTCCTTTTATAATCTGGTACGGGCTCAGTCTTCACAAACATTAGAGGTAAGCGGGACGTTACCTTAATCCAATACTGTTTGGAATTAGATTTCCATGTCATATTACTTTTTTTCCTTTCCAATTTTTATTTCATCACGTACATATTATATTACCTTCTTTTTCCTTTCTAATTTTTATTTCATTACGTACTACTATTTTTGTGGATGACATAATCCGTTTTGGAAGTGAGCTTTGTATCGTGTTTTGGAATTAGAAACGGTCGTGTCATATTACCTTCTTTTTCCTTTCCAATTTTTATTTCATTATGTACTACTACTTTTGTGGATGACATAATCCGTTTTGGAAGTGAGCTCTGTATCGCGTTTTGGAATTGGACTCTGTATCACGTTAGACATTTATTCGGCAGTTAAAAAAAGTGATGGACAAAAGAATGGATGGACGAAAAAAAGCTAGAAATTTTACCTCTTTATTAATAGGTATAGATAAGCTATTGTGGTCCGTATCCTAAATGAAACGGTTGCTATCACTCCGTTGATTATACATGGCTTATACCAGTTTTTACATGTTCGTATTAGATCTAAATTTATAATATATTTTTTAAAATATATATATAACTATGTAGTGTTTCTACGAACATAGAAAACTTAAACAAAAAAGGAACACACCACCTAATAAACATATTACGTAAATGTCCTTGTGTTGCAATGAGAAAAATAACGTCACAGTAATATAAGTATACACATATATCATACTGTTAGAAAAAAGATACTTTGATTGTGGTGTTTGCAACATTACCATTACACGAGTCTTCATGCAAGATGAATAATTAGAATATAATTTAAAATTTTAGTGAAATTGGAATAATCTAATTCGTACTGCTTAAGATACGCTTAAGATAGTAGGAATTGAAATTCTCCTAGAATTTCCATCATAACTAATAGATGGACCACAAAGTCATTTTGTATTCTTTGGCCATCCTGTACAACATATGAAATAAAATCTCCTAGATTTATGCTCCTGTGTAATAACATAAGCCAAAATTTTTGCCAGAACAATGTTTGTTAATACAAATGAAACAATAGGAGTGCAACATATACCCTACGTCATCATGGATCCTATAGAAGCATACAACCACAAGTTATCAAGTTCCCTAATGCTATATGAACAATAGAAAACAAGTTGGGTCCCAAATCAAATCATTATATTGTAAGACCTCTGATTCATGAAGTGGTGATATGATTATTTTTGTTGGATGCCATGCTTTGGTTGCCCAATATTTAGGAACAACACTTTTCACGATAATTATCTAATGTCATGATATAATTGCATAAGACATCTATCAAATAAATCTTCTTTCCACAAGGATATGTCTAACATGGAAAGGCCCCATAATAATAACGGCTACATAGTTCCAAAGGTAGAGCTTAGTATGAAGGTTTATGATATCCTAGATATCATTTATTAGAGGTGTTATCGTAGATTCGATGGACTTTCAATGACAAAATCTTTAAATGGTGACCATACTCATGCAACGGTGAATTTTGGTAATGCAAACAGATACTCCATTCATTCAAAAATGTTTTGGATTTTACTCTTTTTTTTTTGCTATGTATCTATACCTAGTATATATCTAAGTGCATAACAAAAACTATGTATCTAGAAAAGTTAAATCATTTTATAATTTAGAATGGAGGGAGTACTACTTAAATTTAGAAGGATTAAAAGTATAATAGTCCTAAATACATGTGCAATACAGAATGCTCTGAATTTTTTTTATCTCCATGCAATCATTAGAATTTGATAATGTGTAGATCTCCATCATCCTAATAAATAGTTTGTCCATATAAATTTAAAAACATCTAAACTCTTGCTAATGCTATCACACTCTGGTATGTATTTCTCCTACAATTGCCAATAATGAATCACTCAATTTTTGCAACTACACCAGATCTATGGATGCAAAATTAGTACACAAAAACTAAAAGTTGTTGTAACTGTACTTCTATAAGATGGTATGGACCGCAGCTTGTGCAAATCAAAACCAACAGACTATGTAAACATGTCTATGTTAGGTAGGGAAGAGTCTCTGCATGCTGACATGGTTAGCTTCCTTCGAGGAGCCCAACGACATAGTTTCTGACAAGCGTGCATGAGGTCGTCGGGTTGTTTCGATGGTGCTCAAACAGAGGCATCAAAGTATATGCTATCGTTTGTGTTAATCGTAGCTTAAATTCCGATGTGTAGTTGTGGTGGGCATTGGTACATTTCGATGATTACGTAGAGTGCTCAATCAGTAGATCCAAATGGCTAGTTTCTTGGGGGCTTATAAATACTTATTGGCCAGCTCTTGGAGCCCTCTCTAGGCATTCTAAGCAAACCTACACCCTTGTGAGAATACAAGAACACCTCCCTCTTATCTCTTGATTTGTGCTTCATCCAAATTGATATTGAGAGAGATCTAGTGTATTTCCTTTGGAGTTTTGCATCTAGTGGATTAGTTCATCGGTTGGGCTATGGATCTGTTGTTATTCTTGGTGGTTGTCGCTGCCTAGATGGCTTGGAGTAGCTCAGGGCATTGAGGAAGAGTTGGTGTGATTGTTCATCGCCTCCGACCAGTCATCTTGTGAGAGGTTTCAATCCCATCTCGTGGAGTGCTATGCTTATACACAACATTTAAATATAGTCGCGGGTGCAAACAACAACTGATAATTCTAGCGCGGAGCATAAGCCCCTCACATTTTATTTTTGTGTGACGAATTGTTTGTGTTTGTACCACCTTGAAAATGAACAAATGAACTCAAAAGCCACCCCTTTAGTAGGCTACATCTTCTACATTGGTAACTAAAGACACTACTACAACATATAAATATAGTAACACCAACTTGTGTTACGATAGGTTGTACTTGTTAGTAGCTCTCTAAGTGTTCCTAACTATTTCTTACCAAAACCATGTAGTTTTCTAACTTGCTAAAAAATATTGGGAGAAATAAATAAGATCATATCCAACATTCCAATAACTCATTCCTAAAATATAGAAGACAATTCTAGAAAATGAATCCTATATTATTTCTAAATTATCCTATCAACTTTTATATATTCTTTCTCACTTATGCATTTTCGTCAGGAATTTTTTCTTACTCTTTATTTTTTTTCTCATGTCCTATCATCTTTAAGCATCTCCAAAAGTACGTAATATTTTATTCCTAAAATATAGAGTTTTACAACTCCAAAAAAAAGTATCGAAATGAATAAAAAAGGTTATATCCATGAGTTTCCAATAATTCACTCCTAAAATATAGAAGACAACTTTATATCAGAAATCCTATACTATTTCTAAATTATCCTAACCAATTTTCTATATTCTTTCTCTCTCATACATTTACATTTGAAACCATTTTTTACTCTTTATTCTTTCCATGCCTTTCACCTTTAGATTGTCTGATAAAAACGCCGATGGGGAGAGAAGATACGCGCAACTCCAAAATGCGTAACTTTACACTGAACATGGTGACTTTTTCTAACTTCTAAAAAATTAGGAGGATGGATTAGGAGTTGTTGGAGAGGGATTTTTTTTAATCATCTACCTAAAACCCAAATATTAGGAAGATACTTAGGGAACTCTTGAGGACGCTCTTAGATTGGAAAAACCGATTTGAGCATGGAAGAAGCATAGACATAGGCGCACGTTCAGTGATTTTTCCAACTACAAAAAGATTGGGAGATGAGATGTGGAACTCTTAGAGATGGTTTTTTTCTATTCTTACACAAAAACTAGATTGGGAGGCTTTATTGGGAACTCTTAGAGATGCTCTAGTAACATATTTGGTGTGTGTTTGAATTAGCCAAGTTAATAGAGATCGGTTTATTGCAACATAGGATTTGTGTTCTTTATATCAAAAAGTGTTACTATACATCTACTTATCTACCAAAACATTTGTCTAGTGTTACATTGATTCTAAGGTCTAGCACAATATAAATTTTTGGAATAAGAAAAAAATGGATGCAATATGTAACTATTGCAACACATTGATTCCTTCGATAAGCGTTACATGCGTGCTTTAAAAGGTTGTGCAGCAAACTTTGGTCTAGTTACAATATACCTATGGTTGTTGCCAAGTAATGTGATGTGATAATTGTTTGTAATTATAATAAACAATGACATGGCAACATATGTTATTGCCATGACTAGCTACGTAGCAATAACCTGTTTTGCAACTAAGTTTGTTCATGGCAAGAGCCTCTTTTGCCATGGAGTTGTTACGCGGCAATAGCCTATAGGCTTTCTTGTCATTGTATTGATATACCCCCTCCGTCCCAAAAAGAATGCAATTCTAGCTTTGAATCTGGACAAATGAGTGTCCAGATTCAAAGCTAGAATTGTACTTTTTTGGACGGAGGGAGTAGGCTTTATTGCTACAAACATTGTTTTGTTGTAACAAATGGTATTGTAATGACTTTTTTTGTTGCATTTGACTCCTATAGCATCAATCATTTCACGTACCATAGAGTTAGGTTGTATATAGCAACATCGTTGCAATAGCTTATGCCAACAAAATATCATTTATGCATTCAATCACAATTTTTTTTTGTGGTGATGCATATATCATTCGATATTTGATTATTAATTTACTATAGCAAAATAAAAATTGTTGCATCATACACATTTTAAATCAATCTATTATTTTTTTCATTGAATACACAAAAGGCTTGTGTATCTTTGTATTACGATAGAGAAAGTTTTTTTGAAATATAGCAACATGCCGCAACGCCAATGCACTAAGGTCTAAGGAGGACAAGAAGTAACTTTGGGCATACTTTCCTCCCTAGCATACATAAATTTAGGCTATTACTCACACATTAAGAAACCTAGGTGTTGCGCCCTTACATCGACCCACATATTTGTGAAGTGTTAGATCATGGCTAGTAGTTTCATTATACTTGCCGAGGCTTCATGGAAGCATCTGACATTCCACCCTTTCCATATCTCCCTTTCGCTTGTCCCTGTTCCAATGTCGCCTCCATGATCTCCACCATGGTATGATGGAGGCCTCACCGACCTATGAGGCATCAACACCTAGCGTGGATAGGATGTTCCAAAAAATTTGACATGAGAAGCATGATGTAAAGACGTGTTCAATCATCTCTAGTTCTTGGTTACATAGGAAGTAGTTGTCTCGGGCGTCCAATCCATGGTGTTGCCTCCTATCCATTGTTCACTGGCGTCGATGAATTGTGAGCCAGAGAAAGACCTTGACTCTTAGCAGTGGTCAGGCTCCCCAAATTTGGCCCCAAACTCCTTAGACCGGCATATCATTAGCCATGCTAAAAGCCCTAGTTTGGTTTTGAGTAATTGATGAAACCTTAATATACTAACCTATTATCTATAAGTGAGGATTTGAGATAGTTTTGTACACTTACAGTGATGGAGCCAAGTGATCATAGTGATGGATGGTGAGGATCACCAGTTGATGGATCAAATGCTCCAATTTGAAAAGAAGAAAGAAAAAAACAAAAGAGGTCAAGGCAAAGGTATCACTAGTAGAAATATGATCTTCAGTGACGATTTTCTAGTGACATTGGTAACTTTGGTCATAGAATGATATCTTTCTATGACGAAAATTTTGGTTTCGTCACAAGATGCTCGGGACGAAGTTTTGTCTTGACTTTTAATGACAAAAGCGGTAGGAACGTCATGTATTACCAAATCGGAATCATCATAGATCATGTTGCCGGTGCGCTTCATTGTAATGACGAAAATATTCATCACATACTATGTTTGATATGGTTATTTTGCCACGTTTGGTCCACGTAGTGATGAAACGAATTGGTCACAGATCAGTTTTTTTAACATGCACCACTTGACGGTGTTCGGTTAACAGTAGCTTGGACCTTTTATTTTTGCAAAAAAATGCGCTCGTCGAGCTTTGATCTCGCAACCTGGTGCTAGGCGGGTAACAACATTAGTTACCACTGGGCTACTCGACCATGCTTGAAAAAAGAAAGAAAGTTTGCGTATTTGTAAGGTTGCAACAACATAATAATTGAATGGATCACAGGACCTGGGCCATAGATAGACCCATGGTCGACCATCATCGACGATGCGACCTAATTAAACCCCATCGACGACACGACCTAAATGTACCATCGACGACGCGGCGGCCGACGTTAGGACTAGAGAATAACAACTTCAGCATTGTTATGTGGGGAATGAAAGCAGGGGATTAATTAATTGGTCGTTGGTACGCAAGGTTTGATTTGTGTTGGAATTTTGGTTCATATATGCATGAGTTAGATGTGGTTTTGAATCGTGTTTACTTCAATCACAGTTAGGGAGTTAATACAAGCTAGGTTACTTTTATTGTCACACCAGATGGATAGAAGTTGGGTTTTTGGGAAACAATTTACTCCTGCATATGTGAAGGGAGTTGAAGAGTTTATGAAATTTGTTAGTGAAAGATACCCCGAAGACGAACACATTCGTTGTTCCTGCACCAATTGTCATAATCAAAGGCTGATACATCAGACTCAAGTAGAAACCCATATACACATTTATGGAATTTCACCTACATACACAAGGTGGATTCATCATGGGGAGCCTACAGATGTTGTAAATGATGACGGTATAGATCAGGAGGCCGAAGGACATGATCATGACTTTGGGATACATGTGGATCGGGATGATGATGTTTAAGATGATTATCATGGAGTACCAGAAATGATAGGCAAACTATATGCAGCGGCAGAGGCTGACGGAGAAAAGCCAAGTTTTGCAAAAGTTCTTGAAGATGCGAAGAAGGCGCTTAGCCTGGGTTCTAGCCATTCAAAATTTTCCTTTATGGTGAGGATGTTGTATTTGAAGTCTCGTTATCGAATCAGCAATACAATATTTACCGCAATGATGAAGCTGATGTCAGATGGATACCCTCGGAGTGATTGCCAAAATCATATGACGAGGCCAAGAAATATCTTAAAGAATTGGGCCTTGCATTCAAAAATATCCATGTGTGCAACAACAATTGCGTGCCCAATATGCAAGTAGTCTAGATGGAAAGATGAAACAGGGACGAAGTGGGTTCCACATAAGGTTTTGAGGCACTTTCCACTCTTGCCAAGGTTGAAACGAATTTATGCTTCCAAAAGAACTTCTGAGGAAACACAATGGCACAAGAAAGTGAGGAAGCCAGTCGACAATGTGATGAGCCATCCAACTAATGGGGAAGAATGGAAGGACTTTGACAGGAGGGAACCAACTTTTGCAAATGATCCGAGGAACTTGAGGCTTTCCTTAGCTACCGACGGATTCAATCCATTTAACAAGATGGGAATGTGTGACACCGCTGAATCTCCCACCATGGGAATGCGTGAATCCAATAAACTGCTTTATGTCTTTACTCATCCCAGGTCCAAGATCTCCAGGAAAGGATTTTGATTTGTTCCTTGAGCCCCTGATCAAAGAACTGCTTGAGCTATGGAAGGGTATCAGTACCTTAGATGCATGTACAGGTAAGAAGTTCAAGCTTTGTGCTGTTGTGGTGTGGTGTGTATGTAAGGACTTGATTATCCTAGAGGGGGGGATGAATAGGCATGTTTAAAACAACTTGACAAGTTTCTGTTAGCAGAGAGGCCGGGACTGCTGGACTTAGGGCAGCAGTGCTGGTCACCAGATCAGATAAATACACAATTCAAAATATAAACTGAGAATGCAAATTGTGCTTGAATAGAAACCTTTCTAGAGGTGTAGGAAACCTCTAGCACCACTTGAAAGTGGTAGCAACACACCCACCGAGTAGATTGGGTCCAAACCCTAGAAATCACCTAGCACACAAGATATATGAAAGTAAAGTAACAAGCACAAAGTGACACAAGATTTGACCCGTGGTTCAGCTCACCACCAAGGCTTGCCTACGTCCACGTTGTTGAGGTGCGCCACACAAGGCTCAAGCTCACCACAAAGGCTAGCTCTTTCCTCGATCTCAATTCAAGAGAATGAACCCTTGAGATGAGAGAAGTGTATTAGAAAATGATGGGTGATACAAACTTCCCTAGGCTGCCACACGAAGGAGGCAAGCTCAAGGGTAACCTCTAGCCGGCTAGGAGCAAAGCTCCAAGAGTAAAGAACTCAAAGTGCCGGCCACCACGCAAACCAAATGCTTGTAGGAGTGAAGATCCGAGGGAGAGGCTTCTTCTCAAAGCTTGGAGGCTCAATCTCTCAAAGAATGATTGGAAATCAATGGAGAGTGGATGAGCACCAAGGGAGAAGGGAGAGCAAGAGAGAAGCTTCTGTTTCTGTTCTTTCGAAGTAAGAATGAGTGAATGGCAGAACTAGCCGTTGGGGGTGAGTGAGGGGGTATGAAATACCTCCTTACTGCCCACTGGCTGAACAAGTCGCGGCACTGCTGGCCTGCCCGACACTACCGGCCTGGAGGCCAGCACTGCCGGCCTGGGCAGAACACCAAAGATTTGATCTTCAATAAGCTGGCTGATTTGCCCTCTTTATCTGTGGAGGTGTGATGTAAAAGGATAGATGCATTTGGTTCACTTGTTGGCATGCGTGTTGAATCCCTCTTAATAGTACGACATACCTAACTCAAATTCAAAGTATAAAAGAATTTAAACCCTTTGAGCTTGTTGCGATGCACTTTTGTAATTGGGGGGGTCCGCCAACCTGTTCATCAACCTCCTTAAGTTTAACCTGCTTGTCATACTCACAAAGTCTCATTAGTTTCCTAAATATGTTGTCATGTCACCAAAACCCACTTTAGGGCTTGATTGCACTTTCAATCTCCCCCTTTTTGGTGATTGATGACAACACACTTAGAACTTACAAAAGTGAATAATAATCTGAGACAATGCAAGTCATGGGTGTAGGAGCTCCCCTAAATGTGTGAATAGGAATTTGAATTTCCAAATTTGGCATGAAAGGCCAATTTTCACACATTGGAGTGAAGTAGGACCCCCCTACATCCATGGCTGCTGTGGGGTGCTGAAAAAGTGTCACAAATATATACGTGATGCGTAAGAACCTGTCTCAACACAAATCAAAGGACTTGCTGTCAAAGCAGCCCGACACTGCCGGCCTAACTGCTGGCAGCAAGACTGCGGAAGCACAAGCACAGCCACACAACGCGCTAAAATTAAAAACTAAAAACACACTAAGACAAGCATGATATATAAGAGAGAGTACATGTCCACATATAACACAAATAAAGTACTTAAGTGGCAATATTACAATAAAATAGTTTCATGTTGCTCTCTCATCTCACAAACTAAAAACTAAGATAACTAGAAGTTGCTGCTCCTCCATGACCGTCGAAGATTTGTTGTACCCCCTTCACTTAGTAATTCTCCCCCTTTGGCAACAAGTCACCAAAAATAGAAAAGAACCAAGAAGAAAAGATACAAGCTAGTCGATTGTCTCCTCCATATGGTCATCATCATCATCATCCTCATCTTCGTCTTCATCATCATCAGGGGCTGAAGCGAAGTGAGTGCCAGGAGCTGATGCACGCTTGCTGCATCTATGTGTCTGTGGCTACTCAATCTCCTCCTCCTCATCATCCTCCTCTTATCATCGCCAGCATAGGTAGACTCCTCACTGAACTGTGGTGGTGGTGTGGGAGGATCAAGCTGCCTGAGGCCTTGCTCCTTTCAGAGCTCTCTGTCTCAAGCCTGGTCTGGTAAGAGTGATCATTTCATAGCAGATGCCAGCAAAGATCTTCTTTAAGATCCTACCAAGCTTGCCTTTTTCCTGCCTCTAGAAGCTGCTACACTTGAAGACTCAGGAAAATCTACTGTTGTTGCTGCTGTCCTGGTATCTCTTGGAGGAGTGTTCACCTCCTGAATTGCTGTAGCATGAATGACCTTCTCTGCTCTATAAGGCTCATGGACAACATCCTTGTTGAAGATCCGGCAGTCACCATCTCAATGATGAACATCAGATAGGGAGCATAGGGAAGCCCCTTTCTTGGATCCTCTGCAGCAATGCATATCTCATCCCATAAGAATCTAGCAACTGAGAAAGGTGGTGCTCCACCTCTCATTCCTCCTTAACACATTTTTGGATGTGTTGTAGAGGTTTGAGGTAGATCCCATCTTGGGATAGAGAGTGTTTCTGAAAAGGTTGTTCATAATGTAATATTTGCTCCTCAAACTCTTTATCAGACCATCTGCCTCCTGGGGATAAATTTAGAGTTGTGAGATCTCCTCATTGGTCAGCCCTCTTTCATCATGAATATTACTGCATTGTCTGTCCTCCTCACCAAATCCTAGAAGACGAGCAAAAGTCACATAGTCAATCTTGTAGTGCACGCCCTCTGTCATCCAATGCATCACAAAGTTCTCCCTATCAAGATAGTAGGTGAGTAGAACTGATAGATGATCTCTGTGTTCCACCCATTCTAGAAACCCATCCAGTGATACATACAAGCTGCCTGCACTGATCAATGACCCTGTCAAATACATGATCTCTCTTGATTTCCATGTGCTCCCAATCAACATACTTCATTTTAATGACTCTAGGTTTTGCAGCTTGAAAGAGGACAGTGGTGTAAAAGTCAGAATGAAAAATATTCCAAAACCTGTAATCCACATTCATGTCCTTTGGCACATCATAGGGATTGATGACCCTCTGCTCTTGGACAGTCCTCCACTGAAGATAGTAGCTTTCTCTAACTCTGCCAGGAGTGTCCTGAGGCACTCTGACAAAGACCTCCTTAGGATGCTCAACGAGATGTGAGCCATCGAACAAACCCAAATCTGGAGGTGTTTCAGGACACACCCCATCCCTGATGGTTCTCCCTGCCCTCTGCAATTCTTCCTCTTGAGCCATCCTCTGCCTGGGATTCAAGCCATCATCGGCTAAGCGAGTGCGAGACTTGGACCTCACTCTTCCTCTTGCACCACCACGCGATCCACCGCGTCCATCTATGCATTTAAAAGGAGGAAAGGTTAAGTTGCTGCACTTAGAATAGTGACTGAAACTCTAGTGGAGAGATTTAACCAAAAATTAGGGTCAATAGACGATTATAGAAGCATATGCATGGGTGCTGCTACCTAGGGTCCGGCACTGCGGCCTGGTGCAGACAACACCTATGCATGCTTCATCAATCCTCCATTGAAAACTAAGTTTTGATCAAATCTAATGCTGGAGGTACATTTACTATACATAATGCAACCACTAACAACCTAAATCTCATCTCAAAAACATACATTGCATAGATCGACACAAGTTAGGGTTTCAAGTTATTACCTTTGAAAGAGAGGGGTGGAGGATGAAGAAGGTCGGGCTTGAATGGAGCTGACACAGGGGGGAAGATCCTCACACCTCCTCCAATGGCAGCACCTCCAAAGGGCAGCACTGCCGGGGGGAAGAGGGGACCTCCGGGCTCCTTGTGTCTCCTTAAGGTTGAGAGAAGATGAGGAAAGGTGTTGTTGTTGGGGGATTTGACTTGTATGGTGTTCCCTCGGGTTGGGGAGAGAAAATAAAGCAAAACCGAGAGCTAGGACTTGGGCCCGACAGGCTCGGGTCCCTTAAGTCCCGACACTACCGGACACCCCGGCACTGCTAGCCTGGCCAGGCAGTGAGGCACTATGCCACCATTATACTATAAATTTATGCAATTTTGGACATATACCCCTTGCCATGTGCTGGTTAGTAAGCAAATCAACAATCATACTATGACCAACACATTCAAGTTTCTTTCGAAATTGGTTTTGAAACACATAATTGAAACTTTTCAAAGTTTTGCCTAAGTCGCTAGGTGGACAAACAAGTGTGTGCTATAGTTCAAACCACGTTACGAGAATCAAGTATATCCAGCTCACTACACAAAGCACAAAACCTTGTCTCATCGAGAGGCTTGGTGAAGATATCGGCTAGTTGCTTATCGGTGCTCACATGGCGAGTTGCGATATCTCTTTTTAATTTGTGGTCTCTCAAGAAGTGATGACGGATGTCTATGTGTTTGGTTCTAGAGTGACTAACCAGGTTTTTTGCGAGTTTGATGACACTCTCGTTATCACACAAGAGAGGTATCTTAGTGAATTGACATCCAAAATCTTTTAAGGTTTGCCTCATCCAAAGTAGTTGAGCACAACAAGTACCGGCTGCAACATACTCAGCCTCGGCGGTGGAAAGGGCTACACAATTTTGCTTCTTAGAACTCCAAGACACTAGGGACCGTCCAAGGAATTCACACGTCCCCGAAGTGCTTTTTCGATCTACCTTGCAACCGGCGTAATCGGAATCCGAATACCCAAGTAGATCGAACTTAGAGCCCTTAGGATACCATAAGCCAAGGTTAGGAGTGAAAACTAGATATCTCAAAATTCTCTTAACGGCCATTAAATGGCACTCTTTCGGGTTAGCTTGAAATCTAGCACACATGCACACACTAAGCATTATGTCCGGCCTAGATGCACATAAGTAAAGGAGAGATCCAATCATTGAGCGATATACCTTTATGTCCACGGATTTCCCTCCTTCATCAAGATCAAGATGTCCATTAGTTGGCATGGGAGTCTTGATTGGCTTAGCATTGGCCATGTCAAACTTTCTCAACATATCATGGGTGTACTTGGTTTGGCATAAGAAAGTCCCTTCCTTGAGTTGCTTGATTTGAAAACCAAGGAAGAACTTTAGCTCACCCATCATGGACATCTCAAATCTCTTAGTCATGATCCTACTAAACTCATCACAAAATGATTGGTTAGTACTACCAAATATTATGTCATTGACATATATTTGGCACACAAAGATTTCTTTATCAAATTTACGAGTGAAGAGAGTAGGATCAGCTTTGCCTATTTCAAAGCCATGTTTGAGTAGAAAATCCTTAAGGCATTCATACCATGCTCTTGGTGCTTGCTTAAGCCCATAGAGCGCCTTGTGGAGCTTGAAGATATGATGAGGGAACTTGGGATCTTCAAAGCCCGGTGGCTGCTCAACATAGACCAACTCTTGGATTGGGCCATTGAGAAATGCACTCTTCACATCCATTTGTTGAAGCTTGAAATCATGATGGGCAGCATAGGCCAAAAGCATTCGAATTGCTTCAAGCCTAGCCACCGGTGCATATGTTTCTTCAAAGTCTAGGCCCTCCACTTGAGTGAAACCTTGAGCCACCAATCTTGCCTTGTTCCTTGTCACCACGGCTTGCTCATCTTGCTTGTTGCGGAAGACCCACTTGGTTCCAATCACATTTGTGTTGGGTCTTTCCACCAATGACCACACTTTGTTCCTTTCAAATCTATTTAGCTCTTCTTGCATAGCCATCACCCAATCCGGATCATCTAGAGCTTGATCAACCTTGAGAGGTTCCAAAGAGGAGACAAAAGAGTAAAATTGACAAAAAATTGCCAAATGTGAATGAGTAGTTACCCCCCTTCGAAGACTCCCAAGTATATTATCAACAGGGTGATCCTTTTGAATTGTTTGTCTCAACCTTGGGTGTTCTGTGGCTTCTTGTTGATCAACTTGGCCATCATTGTACTCATACTCTTCAAAGATAGGATGTAGGTTTCTTGGAGTTGTTGGTGAAGTGGCTGCTGCCTGTCTGCTTGGTCCGGCAGTGCCGGCCTCTGGTCCGGCAGTGCCGGCTACAGGGGCAGAGCCCTAACCAGGGAGCACTGCTGGGCCTTCTTTTTCAAGTCTATGGGCAGTAGCTTCATCACCTTGAGGTTCCATAGATGTGGCTTGGATTTCTTGTGGCCTAATGTCACCAATAGACATATTCTTGATTGCTTCACATGGTGGTTCCTCATTACCTACAGTCACTTGATCAATTTGCTCTACTTGAGAGCCATTAGATTCATCAAATGTCACATCTATCATGATTTCAATTTTCCCTAAGGTTTTGTTGAATACACGATAGGCATGCTCATTTGATCCATAACCAAGAAGAAAACCTTCATCAACTTTAGGTGCAAACTTAGAGGTTTTGGGTTTCTTGTTAAGTATGAAACACTTGCACCCAAAAACTCTAAAGTAAGACACCTTTGGTTTGTTACCGATTAGGAGTTCATATGAAGTCTTCTTCAAGATCTTGTGTAGATAGAGTCGGTTGATGGCATGGCAAGCAGTGTTGACGGCTTCGGCCCAAAAGATATCCGAAGTCTTGTACTGATCTAGCATCGTCCTTGCCATGTCAATGAGTGTCCGGTTATTCCTCTCTACTACACCATTTTGTTGAGGGGTGTATGGAACTGAAAACTCATGCTTGATGCCCTCATCATCAAGAAACTCCTCCACTAGTGTTCTTGAATTCGATTCCATTGTCACTACAAACTTTCTTGATTTGGAACCCGAATTCTCTTTGTGCTCTTCTAATGAAGGTTTTCACCTTTTCTTGCACTTGTGCCTTATTATACATGAAAAACACCCAAGTGAATCGAGTAAAATCATCAACTATAACTAAACCATGTTTGTTACCGCCAATGCTTATGTAGGCCACCGGTCCAAAGAGATCCATGTGAATTAGCTCCAATGGTTGCTTGGTGGAGACAATGCTCTTTGGTGGGTGAGGTGCACCTACTTGCTTTCCGGCTTGGCAAGCACTACAAATTCTATCCTTCTCAAAATAAACATTGGTTAGTCCAAGAATGTGTTCATCTTTTAGGAGTTTGGCCAAGTTCCTAATCCCAACATGAGCTGGTCGGCGATGCCATAGCCAACCCATGCTAGATTTTGCCACTAAACAATTCTCAAGCTTAGCTTTACTTTTGTTGAAATCAACTAGGTAAAGCTTGCCCTTCAAACGACCCATAAAGACAATAGAGGAATCCTCTCTCTTAAAGACTTCCACACCCTTATCCGTAAAGAGACAATTGAAGCCCATCTCACACAATTGAGAAATGGACAACAAGTTGTAACTCAATGAATTCACATGTAATACATTTGAGATAGAATGATCAAGAGTAATAGCAACTTTACCAAGACCAATCACTTCCCCTTTGGAGTTGTCACCAAAGATGATGTTCTCACTTGAATTTGAAGTTGGGGAATATGATGAGAACATACTCTTCTCTCCGGTCATATGATTTGTACATCCACTATCAAGCACCCAACTTGATCCACCGGAGGAGTATGCCTACAAAACAAGTTTAGTTCCTAGATTTAGGTCCCCAATCAATCTTGGGGCCTTGCATGTTAGTCACAACATTTTTTGGAACCCATATGTTCATGCTCCTTTTATCATGTTTCTCATCACCCACAAATTCTGCAATGACTTTAACACGATCATTGCATTTCAACATTTAGCATGAGGATCTTCCTTGCAGTGACCTTGTCTTGGGTTGATAGGCAAACTTGTTTTTGGCCACCCAGATTGAGTTCTTGGGTTTCTGAGAAATCTTCTTTTGCTGGGGCATCCTCTTGGCATGGGCTTGGGGCTTAGCTTGATCAGGTGAAGCAATGGTAGGCTTCCCTTTCTTGGGGCGCGGCACGGTCGGCCTCTGGTCCAGCGGCGCTGCTGTCTGTGCAGGCTTATCTGCACCAATGCTTCCCTTCTTCTCAAACTTGACACACTCAATGACTTTGATCATTTTTATACCATTGGTTTTACCTCCTTGAGTGTGTCTAATACCATCTTTGATTGATGGATGCCTTCCATCCTTGTATTGAATCTTCTTTGGCTCAACTTGGCCTTTGTCATTCTTCTTTGAAACTGAGATGACATTGTTGAGCCTTGCTATTTCCTTCTTCATGGCCTCTATGTTGGCAAGGTTAGTGGTATAGGCATTCATATCAAGATTATAGCATTTTCCACAACCTTGACTAGTGGATGGAGACGAGGCATCATTTGCTTTAGAGAGATGTGAGTTGCCCTCCCAAAGAAGAGAGTATTGTGCCTCAAGCTCTTGATGCTTTTTAGTCAAGCCACAATGCTTTTGCTTGAGGTCATCATACTCCTTCTTAGTGAGAGCATGAGCTTTTTGTTCCTTAGCCAAGGCCTTGGTCAAAGAGCTCACCTCACTCCTTTCTAATGCAAGGGCTTCCTCACTAGCAATATAAAGATCCTCTTGTTTAATAAGAGTCTTCTCTCTAGATGCTAGCTCAACCTTGGTTGCCTCTAATTCATCCAATATATTAGCAATAAAGAGTTTGGTCTTAGGATCCATTTTACTAGTTATTTCATTTATCTCTTCATCACTAGATTCATCATCACTAGAGCTATCACTACTAGAGATGTCTTTGGGGGGAGGAGCTTTGGCTTTGGGTTTTGATTTTACCTTCTCACCCTTTGCCATGAGACAAGTGTGAGGGAAGTCTTCATCATCGAACATGTTGTTGAAGAGCCTTGGTGAAGTGGATGACTTGTGAATAGCTATTGTGGCCATCTCCTCTTCTTCACTTGAGCTATCGGTTGATTCATCCCAACCATGTCCAATGTGAGCTTCACCTCCAAATCTCTTGCCTTTTTTGTAGTCACCCTTGTCTTCTTTCTTGCATTTGCCAAATTTGTTTTCTTCCTTCTTGTTTGGGCAATCGGCAATGAAGTGTTCGGTGCTACCACATCTAAAGCAAGTCCTTGACTTCTTGTTTGGAAACCTTCTCTTCATGAGCTTGTACCCATTGCTCTTTATGCCCTTGTTGAATCTTCTCATGAATAGGGTCATGTCATCAATGTTCTCTTCTTGCTCATCTTCACTTCCACCATCACTTGATGTTGAAACTTTGGGTTGATGCTTGATGGCTTTGCTTGTTTGAGCTTTGCTTGAAGATGCTAGCTTGCTGTTTTTGGGGCAGCTAGGGGCTGATTTCTTTGTGCTCTTGTTTGCCTTGAGAGCCACATCCTTGATCTTCATGCCCTCCAACCTTGCTTGCATCTCTCCAAGCTTCTTTCTCTCTTGTGCTTCTTCTCTTTGTAGATCAAAAGTGATGATCCTTCCAAGCACATCACTTGGTGTGAAGTACTCAAATCTCTTCTTGTCTCTAATCAATGTCACCACGGTTTCATAGGCTTCAAGCATGATCTTGACAACCTTGTGATCATTGACTTCTTCACCACCAAGTCCCCTTATCTTGCCCACAATGGTCATCAATCTATCAAACATTTCTTGTGGCCCTTCCCCTTCATTGATTACAAATCGGTTGAGCTTGGCCATGAATAAATCAATCTTGGATTGTCTCACTTTGCTCACACCCTCATGTGCAAGATGCAAAGTGTCCCATATTTCCTTGGCAACCTCCAAGCCCATGACCTTGTTGTACTCATCACCATCCAATGCACTTAGCAACACACTAGTTGTTTGTGCATTGAGTTGGATGCACCGGAGCTCGGTATTGGTGGGGCTTGTGGGATCAACCGGAGGATCACATCCATTGTGCACAATCTCCCAAGCACCGGGGTGAAGACCTACAAGATAAGCTTTCATCAAGTGTTTCCACTTGGCAAAGTTAGTCCCATCAAAATGAGGCAATTTGCCCGCGGGAACATGGAATAAAGGTTTATGCTCATGTTTAGAAATAGATGAATAATCAAAGGATATGGCGGAGTATTTCTTGCTGCCATCATCCTTCTTCTTCTTCTTCTTCTTCTCATCTTTCTTTGCAATCTTGGAGGCTTGGTATGATGCATCATCATCACCATCGGAGCTACTAGAATAAACCTCTACTTAAGAGGCTTGCTCTTTGCTTTTCTTGAGCTCCTCCTCCTTTGCCTTAGGCTCCTTCTTGAGAGCTCTCACTTCTCTTCTATGAAGCTTTTCGGCAAGCATCAAGCTCTTGGTTTCATTGAGAGCTTTTTCCTCTCTTTGTAGCCTTTTCCCCTCTTTTCTCAATCTTCTTTCTTCTTTTCTTCTTGCTCTTTCTCCAGCAGACATGAGAGGGGTGGTCAAGTATTCCTCTAAGTGCACACTCTCACTGTCCGTGGCATGTACGTCCATCTCCTTGGGGTCGACCACTTTGACCTTAGGATCAACCGCCACAACCTTACTCTCTTCGGCCATTACCTCACACGGTTAAGTGCTTCTTGAGGTAACCTCACTCTGATACCACTTGTAAGGACCTGATTATCCTAGAGGGGGGGGTGAATAGGCCTGTTTAAAACAACTTGACAAGTTTCTGTTAGCAGAGAGGCTGGCACTGCTGGACTTAGGGCCGCAGTGCTAGTCACCAGATCAGATAAATGCACAATTCAAAATATAAACTGAGAATGCAAATTGTGCTTGAATAGAAACCTTTCTAGAGGTGTAGGAAACCTCTAGCACCACTTGAAAGTGGTAGCAACACACCCACCAAGTAGGTCGGGTCAAAACCCTAGAAATCACCTAGCACACAAGATATATGAAAGTAAAGTAACAAGCACAAAGTGACACAAGATTTGACCCGTGGTTCAGCTCACCACCAAGGCTTGCCTACGTCCACGTTGTTGAGGTGCGCCACACAAGGCTCAAGCTCACCACAAAGGCTAGCTCTTTCCTCGGTCTCAAGTCAAGAGAATGAACCCTTGAGATGAGAGAAGTGTATTAGCAAATGATGGGTGATACAAACTTCCCTAGGCTGCCACACGAAGGAGGCAAGCTCAAGGGCAACCTCTAGCCGGCTAGGAGCAAAGCTCCAAGAGTAAAGAACTCAAACTGCCGTCCACCACGCAAACCAAATGCTTGTAGGAGTGAAGATCCGAGGGAGAGGTTTCTTCTCAAAGCTTGGAGGCTCAATCTCTCAAAGAATGATTGGAAATCAATGAAGGAGAGTGGATGAGCACCAAGGGAGAAGGGAGAGCAAGAGAGAAGCTTCTGTTTTTGTTCTTTCGAAGTAAGAATGAGTGAATGGCAGAACTAGCCGTTGGGGGTGAGTGAGGGGGTATGAAATACCTACTTACTACCCATTGGCTGAACAAGTCGTGGCACTGCCGGCCTGCCCGGCACTGCCGGCCTGGAGGCCAGCACTGTCGGCCTGGGCAGAACAGCAAAGATTTGATCTTCAATAAGTTGGCTGATTTGCCCTCTTTATATGTGGAGGTGTGATGTAAAAGGATAGATGCATTTGGTTCACTTGTTGGCATGCGTGTTGAATCCCTCTTAATAGTACAACATACCTAACTCAAATTCAAAGTATAAAAGAATTTAAACCATTTGAGCTTGTTGCCATGCACTTTTGTAATTGGGGGGGGGGGGTCCGCCAACCTGTTCATCAACCTCCTTAAGTTTAACCTGCTTGTCATACTCACAAAATCTCATTAGTTTCCTAAATATGTTGTCATGTCACCAAAACCCACTTTAGGGCTTGATTGCACTTTCAGTGTACATGATTATCTAGCGCTAGGCACATTATTCGGGCAAACAACAAAAGGGTATTATGCATGTATTCATTGCGACAAGGATGCGTTGTCTCGGGGAATAAGGAACAAGATATGCTACATTGGACATCGTCGTTACCTTAAAATGACACACGAATGGCGAAACAGCTTGGCTTTCGATGGTAAGCATGAAAAGAAAGATCAGTCTGACAAGTTTAATGTGGAGGAGGTCCGACAGGAGCTAGAGAAGGTGAAAGATGTCAAGCCAGGGAAGCAGCCTGACATTACTAGAAATAAAAGGAAGGGCAGTGACAGTCCAAAGATTTATAGCCATAAAAGTGGGTCGTAGAGATTGTCATATTGGGAAAATTTGAAGCTTCCACATAATCTCAATGTGATGCACATAGAGAAGAATTTATGTGAAAATATTCTTGGCACATTACTCAATATACTAGGTGAAAGGTGCTAGATGGCTAGAGGGGGGTGAATAGCCTATTAAAAAAATCTACAAACCATTAGAGCAAAGGGTTAGATAACACTTAAGAGAAGCTTTTTGCTCTAGCTCTACTAGGGATGCAAAGCCACCTATCCAAGAAAATCTAGTTGATTAAGTGCCTATCAATCAATAGCAAAAACCTAAGGCACTTATCTTGAGCTAGCAAGAACAACTAACAAGCTAATCTAACTAGCAAGCTACAAACTACACAAGCTAACTAAGCAAGGTAAGAAAGAATGTACATACAAGGATAGAGGTAATTGTTATACCGATGCCTTGTGAAGATGATATACCAATGAGAATGCCTAATCACAATATGATCACCAAGAGTACCCGAGAGACAATGGTTGACACAAAGATTTTCTCCCGAGGCTCACTTGGTTGCCACCAAGCTAGTCCTCGTTGTGTCGACTACTCAAATGGTGACTCGGTGGCTAATAGGCAATGACAAGCCTAGCTCACAACTTGAGCGCCACAAGAATCCACCCAAGTGAGAGTAACTCAATGACACGAGCAATTTACTAGAGTTACCCTTTGGCGCTCCGCTGAGGTGGGTACAAGCCCTCTCACAAATCACCGGGATCAACCACGAACAATCACCAAATCATGTTGACTCCTCCTTCTTTCTCCAAGCTGTCTAGGTGTTGGCAAACACCAAGAATAACAAGAAAACCATAGCAAGAACGATCACCAAGTGCTTCTAGATGCAAATCACTAAGCAATGCACTTGGATGCACTCTATCTCTTTTGGATTGAGCAAAGGATCAAAGAGATGAGTGGGAGAGGTGCTTGGGAGCTCACAAGAGTATGCAATGAGAGAATGAGGCAAGAATTAGAGCTCCAACCGGCCAAAACACTTAAATAGCAACCTCTTCAAAAACTAGCCATTGTGCCTGTTTCGGGGGCATAAGACGCTCTTCAAGTTTGCGTCAGACTCTCCGATACAACGTCTTACGCATCAGACAGCGTCTTGTGCATTAGACTCTCCGACGCCAGCGTCTTATGCCAAAACGTTGCTCTTGGGTTTCTGAGAAATTCCAAGAAAATATTCCAAGACGCTCTCTAGCGTCTTACGCCCATGCGATAGACGCGTCTGTCGCGGAGTGAGCGTTTATGGAGCTCTCTGTTGTTGGCAACGAACTCAACGTCATGCATGCGTCAGCGTCTTACGCGTCAGACACTCCGAGCCAGCGTCTTACGCCAGCATCTTGGGCGTCAGACACTCCGAGCCAGCGTCTTACGCCTTCAGCTTCAGCGTCTTACGCCTCTGTCTTGTTCCATTCTTGTCTCTTTCTTTTCCAACCTTGATCCAATGTGCCAAACACTTATGGTACCTCTTTAGAGCAGGTGTTTAGCATATATTTTATGGGTTTTAAGCAAGGCTATGTTACTAAGTTGATTAATGCACATGCATGAATGACAACACCTAGTAGCACTTGATAACCGCAATCACAACGTCTTTCCCTTCTTGATAGTACGACTATCTATCCTAAAGGTGATCACACTCTCTATAGTGTCTTGATCACTAAACCAAAAATAACCCTATGATATACCTTTGCCTTGGGTCCATTTTTGTTTTTCTCTTTCTTCTTTTCCTTAGTCATGGAGCACTTGATCCATCATGGTCATCCATCTAGCTCCATGTCTCAAGGTGGATTAGCCTATCTTGATTGAACACTTAGCAATAGGGTTAGTCCATAGGTTTCATCAATTAACGAAAACTAAACAAGGTCTTTCACTAGGCAAGTCCAAGGACACACAAAATGCTAGGCTAGATTTGTATGATATGGGCATAAGACATGAATTGCGCTTGCAGGAGGATAGAAACTCAGTCTGCAAGGCTCCACCTGCTCCATATGTGTTGGGAAAGGATCAGAAAGTCGAGTTTTGCAAGTTTCTCAAAGGTATCAAGTTTCCTGATGGATATGCGGCTAACCTAGCAAGATACATAAGTGAAAATGGTTCAAGGGTGGTTGGAAAGCTGAAGACACATTCTTGCCACATACTCCTACAAAGAATCATACCCGCTGGCCTTAGAGGACTAGTGAGGAAGGATGTATATGAAACAATTGCAGAGCTGGAGACCTTCTTTAGCGAATTATGCAGTAGAAATCTAAGGATAGATGTTGTGAAACGGTTGAAAGAACAAATTCCATTGATCCTATGCAAGCATGAGAAAATCTTTCCACCTACCTTCTTTGATGTCATGGTACACTTGTGTGCCCACCTTCCTGATGAGGCACTGCTTAGAGGACCTGTACAGTATGGATGGATGTACCTAATAGAAAAGAGACTAGGCACTTTGAAGAATTTTGTAAGGAATAGGGCTAGACCGGAAGGATCAATTGCTGAGGCATATATGGCAAGTGACACCTTGACCTTTTTTTTTCTAGGTGCATGGAGGATGTTGACACTAAATTTAACCAGGACGATGATAGTGGTACATAGATGCCATTGGCTAATGACATATCTGTTTTTAAGCATGGTGCTACTCTTGTTGGGGCTAATAGAACCGAGTACATTGATCATGCTGTCAGGAATAAGTTAGTTTGGTATGTGCTACATAATGCTAAAGAAGCAGAGGAATATTTGGAGTAAGTATGTTTGAGATTTAGTTTGTGTTTTATTTTTTAAATTTGGAATCATTCTTAAGAATCGATTTTTTTCCTACAGCCTGTACAAGGAGGAGGTAGTGCAGCAAGGTGCATGTCCAGATGAAGTAGATCAAATGGTCGAACAAGGATTTGCAAAATGGTTTAAGTCCCATGTAAGTCACTCAACATTTTTTATAGGCATAGTAAATGCATTATTATCCATATGTAAATGGTAGCCTGAGTAATTTTGTTGCAACAGATTGAAAACAAGCGCAGTGAGA
Organism: Microstegium vimineum; assembly: GCA_022036555.1. Lineage (NCBI taxonomy): Eukaryota > Viridiplantae > Streptophyta > Magnoliopsida > Poales > Poaceae > Microstegium > Microstegium vimineum. The sequence goes on along the minus strand of CM039128.1, from coordinate 37,330,900 downwards.
ATCCAAAATCGGTTAGCGAAGGACTATGGGCACTGTCATGTGGTCCAGTTGAGCGAGTAAAGATTAATGCAGGTTGCAAGATTAATGGAGTGCGGTATAGCACGACGGATCGTGAGAAGTTCATGCATACACAAAACAATGGTGTAACAACTGAAGGTTCACATGCTGGAAAGAGCATAGATTTTTATGGTGTCCTTAAAGAGGTTATTGAGTTGCTATATCCCTCAGATTATCAAGTTCGCCGGTCGGTGGTTCTATTTCGAAGCGATTGGTAGGGGGAGCTAATACTACCAAAGTTGAAATTTTCATCATATATATTTATTTGTAAAAGGTTGTCATCAATTACCAAAAAGGGGGAGATTGAAAGACCTTGTTTGGTTTTGGTTAATTGATGAAACCTATGGACTAACCCTTGTACTAAGTGTATGATCAAGATAGGGTGGTTCACATTGGTACATGGAGCTAGATGGATGATCATGATGAATCAAGTGCTCCATGGACTAAGGAAAAGAAGAAAGAGAAAAACAAAAATGGGCTCAAGGCAAAGGTATATCCATAGGGCCATTTTTGGTTTAGTGATCAAGACACTATAGAGAGTGTGATCACATTTAGGATAGATAGCCGTACTATCAAGAAGGGAAAATTCGTTTCGATTGCGGTTACCTTGTGCCACTAGGTTTTCATTGCATTCACATAAAATAAACCTCGTGACACAAAGAACTAAAATAAATCCAAGAAATATATGTTACAAAGGCTAACACATGTGAACAAGGCTTGGATCACAAGGTGTTAGCACATGGAAGCTTGGAGAAGAAGAGGCCGCTCGGTTTGACACTCAAAAGGGCTCCGGATGCAGGGTCCGGACGCAAGCTAAGTGCGGTCCGGACCATTAGTCATGCGACCAGAGGCATACCCTAGGTCTCGGGCTCTCTGGACAGAGGATCCGGACGCTGTTGTGCGTCCGGACTCAGGACTCCGGTCGCGGGTCCGGAGCTCGGTGCTCTCTGTATTCTTCTAGATGTATTTATCCGGACATAGGTTGGTGTCCGGGCACAGGACACCAGACGCGGGTTCGGAGACTTGGAGCTCTCTGGACCCTCTCCGGATTGGGTCCGGACGCAGAAGAAAGCGAGTCCGAACGCTACTGTTCCTTGAGTCCGGAGTCGACACGTCAGCACAGAGAAGGTGCCAACGGGCAGATTCAAACTGGAGGAGGGTCCAGACACAGACGTGATGGTCCGGACCCCCCATGCATCTTGCGTCCGGACTGACGCAGAAAGCTAGAAAAGGGGAGCAAAACGGCTAGCTCGGTTTGGAATCTATTTAAGTGGCTTAGCCGGCTCCAAGGGCTCTCTCTTGCACCTTCTATTCATTTGATACACTTGTGCTTGCTTGAGATAGCCCCCAACTCATCTCTCTTTGCTTCAATTGCATTCTTGTTAGAGTTTGAGTGATCCAAGTGCTTTGATCATTGCATTGCATCTTAGTGGCACTTGGTCATCGTCATCGCCGCATGGTTTCTTGTTATTCTTGGTGTTTGCCAACACCTAGACGGCTTGGCCATTGTGGAGAAGCTTCAGCGCAATTGGTGATTGTTTGCGGCCGACTTCAGTGATTGTGAGAGGGCTTGTACCCACCTCGGCGGAGAGCCAAAGGGTAACTCTAGTGGATTGCTCGTGTCATTGAGTTACTCTCATTTGGGTGGATTCTTGTGGCGCCCGACTTAGTGGGCTAGGCTTGTCATTGCCTATTAGCCACCGAATCACCACTTGAGTAGTCGACACAACCGGGACTAGCTTGGTGGCAACCAAGTGAACCTCGGGAGAAAAAATCAATTGTCATCTTGTCTCCCGGCTACTCTTTGGTGTTCATACTGTGATTGGGTATTCATTGATATATTCTCTACACAAGGCATCGGTATAAGCAATCACATCCTCTCTTGTATTTACTCTTTCATATCTTGTCTAGTTAGCTTGATAGTTAGCTTCTTTAGTAGTTGTTCTTGCTAGCTTGTGCTAAGTGCTTTAGGTTCTTGATATTGATTGTTAAGAACTTAGCTATCTAGAATTGCATTGGATAGGTGGCTTTGCACCCCAAGTAGAGCTAGAGCAAAAAGCTTCGCTTAAGTGTTATCTAACCTTTTGCTCTAGTGATTTGTAGAATTTTTTATTAGGCTATTCACCCCCCTCTAGCCATCTAGGACCTTTCAGCCACCAAAATACTTCTTCGGCCTTCTTTCTAATCAGGCTTACTTCTTCGGCCTTCTTCCTAATTAGTCTTAGTCGTCCAATCTATCGAATCTATGAAAAATACTTGCGCTTGAGGAGGACACGAACATTCTCGGCCTTCTTCCTGGTCTGTCAATTCACAAATGGGCAAGTTACCATCTATATAATTGAAATTTATGAAAGTTATGTTGGGGGAGCCATATATCACTTCTCTGTTCATCGCCATTGGCCAGTCTTTTGTCTTCTCATCGTTGTCATTACTAAATGAGCAATGAATCGTAATCTTCTTACTGATTACGACCACATGGTTGTGCTGAGTATCCTTCATGAACAAAATCTGAGTATGTAATCAGGAAACATAAATCACGAACCCAATGGACATGTATTGAGCCAATCAACTCAGTATTGAACCAATGAACATAGTATTGAACTAATTTATACAATGTACGGTGCAAGGTGCTGGGGAAATCCCAATTCCACGCACACAAAAAACCCCAAGTAGCACACAGAAAACCCCAAATATCATACAATCTAGTACAATATCTCACAAATCTAAGCAGGTTCAGGGGAAAACCCCAAGTAGCACATAGGGGGGAGGTACTGGTATGGCACATCGGCAAAACCACAATATGCATGAAACAAGAAAACCCAAAGTTTCGAACCCTAACCTCTTCCTGGGGAAGCACCTCGGGAACCACATCAGGATGCCCATCCGCTTGAATGCGTGTGGCCGTCGTCGTCCTCCTCGGGCGCGCATTCCTGGTACCAGCGGCAGCAGGAGGGGAGGCTGGGAAATCATAGTCGAAGATGCGGGAGCGGGTTTCCCTAACCATGGTCGCGATGGAGGAAGACGACGATAGAGAGGGAGGCGGCAATGGAGGAAGACGATGCGACGAGAACGAGGCGGAGAGCGGGAGTTGATGGGACAGATTGGGAGTTGAATTGGTGGAAGTCGTCGTCGCCGCTTCACTGATGCAGGTAAAGGGAGACACATTTAGTGATCTTTCACTGAATCGTGGGCCCCAACATCATTGGACCCAGGCGTCATTGAGGCTTCACAGAGCCAATTGGGTATGTCATGTTACCGGCAAGAACAGGGGGCAAACTGCATGCAGAGTTGATCATCCATCGCTCACACGTACCCTTGTCACTAAGTGAGAGATGTTGTACCACTTTCTCTCATCATTTGAAACTTTTTTGGATGATTATGGAGGCGTTCCATGATGTTGTATTCATTTGTGCAATTTTTAGAACTAGTTTACCTATCAATGTAATTATGTTTTGATTTACTCAAGATTAAATGGAAAAAATCCCTAAGGTAAGTAGAAAAATCTGATAACTTGCTTGGACTCTTCATTTTGGTGTATAATGTTATTAAAAAATTTCAAATCATTTCAAACTTTTTTGGGATCCTTGCAAACTTTCTCCGAATCGGTATTTGCAAGGAAACAATTAAGTTTGCACTATGATTAATTTGTTTTTCATAACCATCAAGCAACTAATCACCAAAGATAAGAAGACCATGTGGTCATCAGGTAAATAAGAAAAAACAAAAGACAACATAAATAAAGGGATACATACGAGCAACATGTAACACTTCAATGTCACTGAATCAACTAATCAAAGGCAAACAAATCACAGATAAGGTAAAGCAACATCTCAGGACAGTTAACCAAACCCACATCACAGGTAAAGTAAAGGTAAGTTTATGCCTATAGGTAGGCAAATTTGGTCCAGGGAACAAGTCCATGCATGCATACAATATAAAGTGTACTACTCTTACCACCAGCACTTAAATATGTACATAACCTTGCTAGATTAGTCACAAAATACCATCCAAGACTAAGCTTACTACCAGCACTACTACCATCTACCAGTTCTAAATAGGTACATCAGTCATCATCATTGTCCTGGTACATATGAAAGTCCTAGGTCACCTTGAAGTAGAAGTCCTCCATCTTCTTTGAGAGTTTCTTCTTGGCCTTCACCTTCATCTTGTCAAACATCTCATCAATCTCTTTTTTCCATCTGCTGCTCTGTAGCGTTAACCCAATAGCGCATAGCTTCATCATGTTTGTCTTCCTTTGTCTATGCCACCACCTACAATAAGAGTACTACTATCAACATAAAATGATACTGTTCATACCACTACATTCTACAAACATACAAAACTGACATGCATTTAACAAATGATCAAATTTATAACATTGTATTTGTCTAGTTAACTGAACTCACATCCATTAATAACATTTCATTAATGTAGCAATAAACTAAACTCAATTAATTTATTTCCATTAATAATTCAAGAGTATGTATAGATAGACAATATTAATTCTCATAACAACAACAACAGGGTGCTCATATGAACAACACTATATGCTAGATCATTTTGCAAAGCATCATGGAAATTATATACTACTAATAATCAGAGGGAAATTATATACTACTAATGATGAAGAGGACAATTATATAAAGCATCATGGCACCGTTAACTAATCCAATAAAGCATCAATGATATCAAGCAAAAAATTAATACATCAGGATAGTAACCAAAATTAATAAACAAAGGAATAATCATACTACTAATGAACAGAATATAACAACACTAATTACATCAGGAATGTATTAATGTATAGAATCTCAAATTAAACTAACTACAATTTCAATTTGAACCCTAACAAACTTTAATTAACAACACTAACTACAAACATCACCATTCTACTAATGTACATAATCTTAAATTAAACTCAAACCTATTGAAACCACAATTTCAATTCGAACCCTAACAAACCCTACTTAACAACACTTATTCACAACACTAACTACATCAATATTCTACAAATGTACAGAATCTCAAATTAAACTCAAACCTATTGAAACCACAATTTCAATTCTAGCCCTAACAAACCCTACTTAATAGCACTCAAAATAAACGCGTGATTGGGTGCAGCATATCTACCTTGGGGAGCTTGCCACCAAGGTCGTCGTGGGTGTCCTCCGTGCCTATGGAGGAGGTAACCGCCGCCGGCCTCTTCACGCCGGAGCATAGGGACTCCAAAGAATCACCTACTTCCTCCTTGCTGCCCTTCTGTGGTCCCTTTGTGCCGGCGTCGCCATGGAGGTCACCCTTGTTGACGCTTCATGGAGGATCCATCTGCACTGCGCCCTGCCGGTCATCGCCTGTCGCCTCGCCTCGCCGCCCTCGCCTCCTGGAATGAAAAGAGTCGTGAATGAGAAGAGTCAGAAAGGGTTAACCGCAAAGGGGGTCAGCCTGGTTAAAAGACACGGCCTAGTAGATCCCATTTTATTAATATATTTAATCAGCCTAGTTTTCCATGTTAATGTGATTATATTTTGATTTAATGAAGAATAAATGGAAAAAATCCCTAAGGTAAGTAGAAAAAATCTGAAAACTTATATAGACACTTTATTGTGATGTATAATGTTGTACAAAAAAATTCAAATCATTCTGATAAAGTGGTGATGCACATCGTCACATAGTCCTCCATCGCTCTCACATACCCTTGTCACTCAACAAGAGATGTTCATCCTTGTGGGGAATGTGTAGTACCACTTTCTCCGATTCATTTGAAACTTTTTTGGGATTATTATGGAGGCATCCCATTATGTTGTGTGTATTTGTGCAATTTTTAGAACTAGTTTACCTATTAATGTGATTAAATTTTAATTTAATGAAGAATAAATGGAAAAAAACCCTAAGGTAACTAGAAAAATCTGAAAACTTGCATAGACACTTCATTGTGATGTATAATATTGTACAAAAAATTCAAATTATTCTGATAAAGTGGTGATGCACATCCTCATAGAGTCATCCATCGCTCACACATACCCTTGTCACTCAACAAGAGATGTTCATCCTTGTAGGGAATGTGTAGTACCACTTTCTCCGATTCATTTGAAACTTTTTTGGGATGATTATATGGGCCTCCCATTATGTTGTGTGCATTTCTGCAATTTTTAGAACTAGTTTACCTATTAATGTGATTAAATTTTGATTTAATGAAGAATAAATGTAAAAACCCCTAAGGTAAGTACAAAAATCTGAAAACTTGCATAGCCACTTCATTGTGATGTATAATGTTGTACAAAAAATTTCAAATTATTCTGATAAAGTGGTGATGCACATCCTCATAGAGTCATCCATCGCTCACATATACCCCTGTCACTCAACAAGAGATGTTCATCCTTGTGGGGAATATGTAGTACCACTTTCTCCGATTCATTTGAAACTTTTTTGGGATGACTATGGAGGCATCCCATTATATTGTGTGCATTTGTGCAATTTTTAGAACTAGTTTACCTATTAATGTGATTAAATTTTGATTTAATGAAGAATAAATGGAAAAAAGCCGTAAGGTAAGTATAAAAATCTGAAAACTTGCATAGACACTTCATTGTGATGTATAATGTTGTACAAAAAATTTCAAATCATTCTGATAAAGTGGTGATGCACATCCTCATAGAGTCATCCATCGCTTACACATACTCACTCAACAAGAGATGTTCATCCTTGTGAGGAATGTGTAGTACCACTTTCTCTGAATTATTTGAAACTTTTTTGGGATGATCATACACCATAATATGTCAGCGCTAAACCAAAATCTACATGGATCCAAAAAAATATACATAAGAAAAACAAAAATAATGAAGATCACAAAAATATTAGAAAAACTAAAAGTTGCCTCCTAAAGGGTTCAAACCCAGGAGCATGACATCAAAATCAACATGCCTTACCATTGCGATATCGAAGTGATTTTAGTATTCTTTCGATGCGGTTTTAGTTAATTACGACATCCCCAGCTTGTGGCAAAAAAAAGAGCGTGAAAAAACTAGTCCCCTTAATTTATCCCGCCACTAGGACCGAGCTTGTCGTCTCAAAAATTTATCTCTCCACTAATCACCCATTTATCCCCTTAATTTGTTTCATTCCTGTCATTCCCCCCATTTCTCAGACCCTAGCCGCCGCCTGGAGTCAACCATCGTCGACGAGCTGCTTCCTCGACCACGATGACCAGGTACCTCATCGCCCAACAGGAACAAAACCGCCGTTGACGAGTTGTTCCCACCCCCCTTTTCACCTATTTTCCACCCCACCAAAGCGACAGACTACTTCGTCGCTGACCACAGCTGGCGACGAGTTGTGTCGTCGCCAACTACTTCGGTCGCCGCATCCCTCACAATATCGTCCCAAGAACATTCTGGCCCCATTCACATTTCACTAGCAACGACCTAACCCTAACCATCGCAGGATTTGGGTCATCGCCGATGACTTCGCACTTGATCTGCTTCGTCGTCGACAAGGGTTCACCGCACTAGCTATGCTTCCCCTTTGAGGACCGCGATGGTGACAACTAGAGGGCAACGAAAAAAGCAACCTGCACAAGAAGAAGGTAATACACCTCCACTGTTCACAAATTCAGTTTTATCTCATTCGTACAGTTCCTACTCCCCTTTAGCTTTGCATAGGCCATGCAAATTAATAATTTATATACATATTTGGAATATATATGCCCCCAATCTCACTTCAAAGTAGTAATTCATAAAGTATTGTTACTTCACATATCACCTGTAGTCTTTCTTCACTCTAATTTGTTTGTAATAATGAACAGCCATATGCATTAGTCGATGCAGAAGCTGAGATATTAATATAGTCCCTTTCCAAAAAAACATCTATCACATCTCTTTCTTTTGTTCTACAGTAGGCATTACTTGCCCTTCCCTCTTATCTATCTTTCAATTAATATGACCTCCTAGTTCTTAGTAAACTCCTTTTTATGAACTAATAGACATATTGTACTATCTTAAGATGTCAACGGGGACCCGATCCCCGATTCCCCACGGGGAATTCCTCCATTAAAGGACGGGGATGGGAGGAAATTTATCCCCATGGGAAATTAAATGGGGAAGAAACGTGCCCCGTCGGGTCTGGTGGGGGCGGGTATGGTTGTGTCTTCCCCGTTCCCGTTTCCCTGTATCCCCACTTGCGCAACGCTCGCAACCTGCTTGCATATTCCTGGTCCACGAAAGCCCAATAGAAGTCACGTATAAAAGACAAGATAACCTAGATAGCCAGAGTATCTGCTCCCTTCCCCAATCTTAGTCACCTACCGGCCACCGCCGCCAACATGGCTGAGTAGCCGAGGAACACGTCGCACTTCTGAAGTCCTCCGCGCAAAGCATCACCCCCGCGTCCGTGCATCTGCAGATCTGCTCCAGCTCCAAGCCACACATCACGCTTCCTCTTGCAAATCACAGCCCCCACTTCCTGAAGCATCCGCACACCAACACATGTTGTTCGAGCTCAACGATGTGATATGACATCCCTGAAGCCAGAGTCACATGCACGGCATGTCTTGAGTGCAACTTGGAGTTCTTGTTGAGTAGTGGAAATTGATTCAAGAAAGCTTAACACCAGAGAGTTGTTTCTTGTTTATTTGTATTTTCTTTTTTTTGGATTTTATGAGAAGGAAGCTTGCAATGTTTCTTTGGCAACCGACACATGAGAAATCTAGAAATTTTGCTTGATAGATTGATGTCTATTTTGATGTCATAGATCTACTTCTGCTCTCAGCTTTTCGTGCTTTCTAACGGGGACAGGAACCCCGCGGGGATTTTCTCCCCGCTCAGGGACGAGGATGGTAGAAGATCGCTCCTCGCAATAGTTTACGAGGACGGTGATGGGGGTAATTTTATCCCTGCGAGGACGGGGATGGGGGCCTAACCCCCGACGGGGAATTCACGTTGACATCTTGACTACTATCTTGCAAGTAATACCACCTCCAATAACCGAGTATGAGAGGATGCAGGATAGATGTGTGGTGGAGAATTTAAAGAAAATGCAACAAATGGGACTACACGATCTAGCTGCTGATGTTAATAATTATGTACCACAACCTTCATCAACCAAGGGGAAAAATTAGCAAACAAGAAAACCAACAGTTCAGATTCGGAGTCATCAGAGTATCTCCTTGGCGATGATGATCAAGGAGATAGTGATGATGATGATGATGATGATGATGATGACACTGAATCTGATGAGCAGCCACAACCCCTGGCAATTAAGGTGCTTCTTTATCCTTCAAAGTAGTGGATGAGGAATATTTGAATTGCATTTGAATGTTTTTAGTCTGATCTTTAATATATGATCCTGCTTTCAGATTCATCTTGTTTATTTGATATCTGTAATTAATATATGGTCTTGCTTAATATTGCACATGGCTGACTTTTTGTTGCACAATATCCTACTAGGAGTAGAAGGAAAACCCTCGCTTCAAAGAAGAGAAATCCTAAGATGCCTCCAAGAAGTAGGAACAAGAGAGTGAGGGCATCTGCAGAATCATAGGTGTAGCATTCTGGAGCCCAAACAAGATCATCAAAAGACTTAATAGTGAAGCTACAAATGGGGACAGTGTAGAGGCTCCTACAAATGCTGGTGATGGCATACCAGACAGCTATACTACACCTGGAGTTACTGATCATGAGAGCCAACCTACAGAGGAAGACAGTGGAGCTGCTGGTCTTGACAGTACAGGTGGTGATGAAGGCAATGTAGATGGAGGTGAAGGAACTGAAGGCAAGTTATATTTTTTTCATTGAACTATGACATCTCTTTTGCTCATTTACATGAAACTAAAACATTTCATCAAATGCGGCTTTTATTTTTTAGCTACTGCAGAGCGAGCTCCAAGGAGACCTACGAAAGCAACTAAGGGAAAACAACTGGACAAGATGACTAAAGCTATAAGAAGAAGATTGCCCATAGCTGTTGCTGAAGGCAATAAAAGCCTCATGATCCTGTTCAAGCTGCCAAGTTTGCATCAGAGGTTGGCATCATTGTTCAGGAAAACATGTCTGTCCTACCTCATTGTAAAGATTACAAGAAAGACGACAAATACTACAAGACTTTTGTAACACAGCTAAATGTAAGTGCATTACTGTTTTTATGCTTAACTTGTATACATGCTTAACCTGAATTGACTAACTAACTATGGAATTGTCATTTACCTAGGGACGTTTGGTCATTCCTAACAATGATTCAACAATTGAAGCTTGCACTGATATGATGCACTCTGCGATAAAACAAAATCGTTATCGGCTGAAGAAGAAATACTTCAATGGTGTACCTGCAAATGAGATTAGGACAAATTCTCATATTCCTTACATGACTGATGAAGAGTAGAGGGCACTAACTGCAAAGTGGTCTAATCCAAAGAACATGGTATGGGTATCTTGCTATATATGCTTGTCTCACAATCAGTTTCCAAAGATCTCTTCATTTTGAAGCTATAATCTCACCTGACATGTTAATTCTCTTGTAGGAAACGTGTGAAAACAACAAGCAGAACCGCAGTTTCAACAAGCTACGGGTTCTCGCTCCTACGTAGCACACTTGCATGAATATGTAAGTTCAAAGTACATTGAACTAGTCTCCATACACATTTGCACTCAACAAATTATCTTGCATGAAATCTGAGACAAAGTTTGTTGTCATTGTTTATCCACGAAACAGAAGAAGAAGAGAATCCGAGAAGAACCCAACTTAGATCCGAGTGAAGAACTAGATGCGGTGGAGGCCTTCTAGACCTACCATTACAGCAAGAAACATGGCCTCAGTAACCAATCAATAGACACAATCGTAAGTTAATTTGTTTTCTATATTCATCTTGTGTCACATGTCTTCCTCAAATTATTGCAATAAGTAACATCTCTCATCTTGTTCTTTGCCAACCATTAACATGTAACTATTTGATGTCCATGATATTTCAGCTTGATATGGAACACTTGAGGAGTCAACCTATTGATGAAGGTGGTACGACACCATCAAGTGTGGAGATTGTGTCGAAGGTGCTGTCCCAGAGCAGCTCAACCCATTTCCTGAAGAGCGCTGGCATGAAAACACTGACATCCTGCAAGTCAAAATCATCAGATGAAAGCGAGCTTCGGGAACGACTTGCAGCTGAAGCAAAGGCTGAAGCAGAGGCTGCTATTCAAGGTGAACTCGATGAGCTCAAGAAGAGAAGTGAAGCAGCTGAGGAAAGCCTGACGAGGACACAAAGAGGTGGACGAGTACAAGGCGCTGACCGAGAAGAACAACAAGATGATGGAGGAGACCAATGCGCTAATTAAGAGGCTCTTCATGGGCAATGGTAATGCTTCTTCGTCGACATGAGGACTCCTAGTCAGTGCTGTTGTGTTTGAACTTTGATTTTGGGTACTCAAAAACTTAAGTTGCTCGTGGTTGGCAACATTTTAATGTATGTTGTTGTGTTATGTGAATTGGTGATGGTGTGAATTGAGTTGTATGCTCGTTGGAACTAAACTGAGTATGTAATTATGTGGTCTTTCTAGTATAATTTCCGAATTGCAATTAAATTATTGTCTCAATTTCAATGACGAAAATGATGGCGTCTTCGGTGACGATTACAAACCGCAATTTGTAACGATTTCAAATCAATAGATGTGACGAACACGTTCCATGTTCAGTGGTGATTTCAAACAGCAATATGTGGCCAAATAACAACCAATCAGAACAAGACACGTGGCTGAATTTTATTGGTCCATGTGGCAACAACACATCGCAAGTTGTGACCAAAATCTTTCATCTTTAGTGACGATTTCAAACGGCAATCTTTGACCAAACAAGAACCAATCAGAACAAGCCACGTGGCAGAATCTAATTGATCCATGTGGTGGCAACGCAACATCTAGGTCAGCGATGACGTCATGTGCCATGTCAGCAATGATGTCATCAGCCATGTCAGCATGCTACGTGGCAAGCGCCATCGGGCCGTTTCCAAACGGGCCATTATGATGATACCAGAGGTCAATCTATGACCAAACCGGACCGTCACAGGTTACAAACATCGTTAACGGCGACGTTACGTCGGTGTTTTGGCGCGACGGTGGACGTTGGATCGTGACCAAAACTGATCGTCATAGAAAAGAAATCACATCCATGACGTTGGCGTTTTCGTCACAGACTAGAGACACATCTGTGACGAAACGTCACCGTAGATCAAATATGACGTGACCTCAATGACGATCCCATTTTCGTCACAAAATCATCACAGATTACACTTGGTGACATTTTTAGCATCTTTAGTGATGAACTGAGTACATCACGGATGATCATATCCCTAGTAGTGTATAACTTGATAGGTGTTGGTATTTCTTAAGTCTATTGGATAGTTTCGCAAGCACATAGAATATACCACTATAGTGCTCAATAGTATTCAAGGTATCGTATTTTCCCCGGGGAATGAGAAGTGTACTAACTAAGACTCAAAATTGTCCTATGATGATATAGGAGAGCCTATGATAAAAAGGGTAGAGAGGATCTATATATCTATGATATCTGATCAAGGTCTGGTAGGAATTATAGATGGCCATCGGGTCGTGCTGGCCCGGCCCGGCATCGTGCCTCAACAGGCCATCGTGTCGTGCCTGCACCGTGCGTGCCTAGCCTTTGTCCCAAGGCACGGCCCATGGGCCATTTGGCTGTGACATTCCGCCCGTTGGGCACGACCACTTTTACCATGTTGGGCCAACCCACGGCCTGACAGACAAAAACACATGCAAAAATCACATTCACAAATCACACAAAACATAAGTACATAACTGATCATGATTTGCATTCACAATGACAGACATACTGACAGTACACATTCACACATAACATAAGTACATAACTGATCATGATCAACTCATCAAGTTATCACAGAACAACACAAAAACAAAAGGAGACAAGATTATATGAAAATAATGATCAAAAGGAGTTGTTTTGTGCAATTTTGTCTCATTAATAACCTTTCTTGGTAAAACTCACCCTTATGAGAAAAACTAGAAAGGAAAAAAGAGTGCAGTCAGCTCAAAAAGTTCAAAGTTCAAAGTATAGTGCTATCCTATTACAATAGCCACTCAGACTAGCAATGGCAAGGCAAAGTCATAGTGACTGAGTTTTTCTATTTTTGTGACTTGTGAGTCCTATTACAATAGGTCAATAACCAGTAACCACCAATCTAATAGGCCCACTCTCTCTGCCTCTCATAAGACAGCCAGATATCCCAGACTTGAGACTTGCACTGGCACTTGCACCAAAGACC